>PVKN010000787.1:0-64229 GCA_004027915.1 Capromys pilorides | reverse complement strand
AAAAAAAAAAAAAAAGTGCGAATTGTAAAATAAAATATAACTTCCTTGCAATCATCGATATTTACTTTCCAGACTTAATTCTCATAGAGTAACTACATACACAGACACAGATACACATATAAGCTTAAGTCAACAAGCACCAAAGAACAGAGGTTTCTTCCCCAAATACCAGAAACGCCACTCCTTTCTTTTCCATTATCAAATCGGCAGACCGCTGTGGGCTCTGACCACAGTAAGTGAGATGCCTATGACTCCAAGTGACTTGTGAGTCTGAGGAGGTAGTCTGGGGACCTGCTGATCCCACCAACCCACTAGGACCCCGCTTATACTCCAGGTGCTACTCCTCTGCCAGCCCCCACATACCAGCCCTCAAAAGGCCACCTGACCCAGAGGTAGGTCTGGCATCTCACAGGCCCTGGAGGTGCTCAAGACACATGAACACGGTGCATGGTAGGCGACCACCTCCCCTCTCACAGATGTTTTGCCCTATGTTTACAGCCTGAGACCAGGCTCCCAGACACCTGCATAGGGGCCAGTCTTCAGGACAACTATCAAGCTGCCGATGCCCCTGGAGGAGCCCCTACTTCCTGTGAGGGGCACAGGCCTGGTGCTCAGAGCTGGGCCCTGGAGGGAAGACCCATGTCCTGTGTGCTCTCAGGACAGAATGTGCCAAACCAAGCACTGGCAGAGTTCCCATTTCTACCCACAGACCTGGGAAAGGCCGGGTTTTCACAAATGAATATGACAAATGACACTCACTGTGAGATACATAGTCCAAGTGACAATCTTAGAGCAATGGTTTAGCCACACACAAGGTAGAAAAGCAATAAAACTTCATGTTGCAAATTTTTTTTGCTTTATCTTTTTACTTTTAATGACAAATAACAATATTACATTTTCAAAACATGTTAGTAGTACATTCCCAATAATTGATATAATGCATATTGTTGTCCTCGCAGTAGTTATACAGAGCACAGGATGTAGACATGATAGTTTTTCTAATCATTGTTGGTACAATAAATTTCTCATTGAACTAAGAGAAAGTAGTTGTATACATACATAGTCCAGTATTCCATAATCGTAGTGGGTTATTGGCAGAACTGGCAATGTCAGAAGCTGTTGATTTAAGCCTTTTACAGTTCAGCACACTAATCTAGCTTTACCTTTTTATGCCTTGTGGTTAAACTTTTCTGCTGGGTAGTTAAGGGCAAGTCAAAGCAAGACCTATATAACAAAACATGTAACTTTTGTATCTCCCAACGTCAGTCAAATCCCCTCAGGTTTTACTTTGAAACCATGTACAGTGCTTTGTGAACTGTTGTCAGTGTCAGCCGTCTGGATGAGTCACAGCCACTGCTTGACCAGTTTGCTCTCTGTGAAAGCCCGAGAGAATGTTTTCTCTCTAGGTGATTCTCCTTAGGCACATTATACCTCGTCAATCCCTTTCCTCTGTGGCTCCATAATGTCCTTCAGCAGAAGATTTGGGAAACCACTGAGTTATAGGATATTACAGTACAGTTTCTCTTAAGTCCCGAGTCCTCACTGACCTTGAAGGGCTAGGGCCAAAATATTGGCAATTCTTGTAGCCCTTCTTTTTCTCTAATTTTTGGTCTGTAAACTTACAGGTAGAGAGGCAATAACACTTTATGCTGCAAATTTCTTTTTCTTTCTTTTTTTTCTTTTTGCGGAACCAGGGATTGAACTCACGCCCTTATGCTTGCCAGGCAAGCATTATATTTTGCTGAACTATCTCCTCAGCCCCACGAAAATTTCTGTATTTCAAGCCTTAACAAAAAGAATATACTTTAAAGCAAAAACTTTTAAAAATGCAGCAGCAAAAGCTGTCAGTTTTCCCTTCTTGGGAAAGAACCTTTATGCCGAGATTATGCCCTGCTTATAATGCTGGTGTCAAAATTTTCCTTCCTCTAGGAAATGATGTTGATAGTTTATTTTTTCACTACTTGACATTAAAAAAAAAAAAAAAAAAAAAAAAGCTGGCAACCTTGTGAGAATCTCCAAAGCTTCTTTTTGAAGTTTCATTTGCCCATGAAACTCTGCGTCTGGGGCCTCTGGCCTGAGATCACATGTGGTTCTCTGGCAGCGGCAGCCTTGGGCTGGCACAGGGTGAGCCAGAGCTGGAAACCCCCAAGGGTGGCTTCTGCATCAGCGAGGCGAGATGGCCAGGGAGGGGCAGCTCTGTGGAGCTGCTGCAGGGTAGAGGATCTTTAACACTTGAAAAAGATTTGAAGGTTGAGTAAGTTAGGAATTTCAATCTGGCACAAAGTCTCAGGCTTGAGTTCACTTTGTCCTTCATTTTTCCTGCCAATTTACAGATCACCCAGGTCATCACCTCAACCCCAATCCTCCCAGCACCCTTGAGCCCTGGCACCGCTCCTCTGCCAGGTGCCAAGCAGCAAGGCCCAACTTGTGTCCACCTCAGGAGACATCTCCCAACTGTCACACAGGCTGCCCAGGGGATCTGGGAGAAACACTGAACCCATGAAATCCCGGGTTTCTCCTCAGTAGGGCCCTGCCCCTTTGAACTTTCCCACTCCCTCTGGGGGCTGGTTTTCCATAGCCGCTGCCCACCCCCACCCCAACTATTCCCTGCCTCCAGATGAACAGTCCGGTCTCCTGGTCCTACCTATCTGCACTAGTCCTCCATCTTCCTTCTCTCCAGGTCTTGACTCGGTGACAAGGCAAGGCTCTCGCCCATATCACCGTACCCCTCTCCTCCACCAGGAACTCCTTGGCCAGTCCCATGCTTATTCATGTACCTTTAATATCTATCATAATTTTTAAGGTTTAAGAGAGCATTTTTTTTCTGCTGAAAAGGAAATTATGTTCATTCTAGAAAATACAGGAAAGCATAATGGAAGAGTAACTGCCTGCAATCCCACCGCTGAGGAATAAAAATAACCAGTCAGGACAGAAGTAGCTCTCTCCTCTCGGCATACCCACCTGGGCTGAGCACAGGCTGCTTACGTGGGGCTGGGAGGCCAGGGGCTCAGTCTGCCATGGAGTGGATGCGGCCCAGGCCGGGCAGGCTCCAAGGGACTGTTTTAAGTGCTGGATGTACTCAGAGGCCTTCTGTGAAGGCCACAGGCTGTCATCCTGCCAGATGTCTTGTCAGGACAAGCCCTGCTGTCACCTCCAAGTTACCTCCCCCTCAAAAAAAAGAGGATGGCAGGTGGCAGACTTGTATCTATTTTAATATGTGTTAGAAAACTAAGAGCACATCCAATTGTCACAAATATGAATAAAGCAGACTTAAAGAGAAAAAATAAGCAGGAAAGTTAACAGAAATTATGAAGATGGTCATCATAAATGCCTAAGGTCTGGGAATAGCTCTGCCATCCTACTGGCCCTTCCTCACAGCTGCTCTGCCTCCGCGAACCCAGAAGCCTGGGCCACACACAAGGGGTGGTGACTGCTGGGAGGCCCACGCCTGCCCAGTCTTTTACTTGCACAGGTCTCTGCTGAGGAAGGTCCTGCCTTGCTTTTCCTCTCTTCACGCTTGCTCTGCTGACCCGCCCACCCTCAGGCCCTGGAACATGTCACTTCTGTCTGCTTTCTCTTGCCAGTCCTGCTTGTCTGCCCTGTGTCACAGCAGCACAGCCATGTAAGCAGGACAGGCTTAGGAGCGTTTGTGTAGTTGCCACAGGGGCTTCCCTCCTGAGGGGGCCCAATATGGCAATGGCACAGTGGAGCTGGCCTTGGCCTTGGCCCTGAAAACTTATGGCCTCACTCATCAATGTGGCCAGGAATGGAAGTTTGGCAGTTTCTTCCAGCTACTGGCCCTGCCAACAGCTTGGTAGGGACAGCAAGATGGCTTGTCAACTCTTGCTTGGCCAGGCCTGTCTCATGTCAGCAGAGACAGCATGATCTACCTTTTGGCCAAACCTGCTTCAGAGCGGCGAGTCAAGACAACACACTGCTGGCCCTGAGGTCTGGCCTGGGCTCTCAGGGAGGGATCATCTTCCATCTCTTCTAAGGGCACAGAGCTGCAAGGCAGGCCTACACCCCAGCAGCAAACTATAGGGCAAGAGCGGGATCCTGTGGGATCTAGGAAATTTCAAATCAGTGACCCTATGTGACTGGGACCAAAATAAGGAAGAGAACAATTGAGATTCACTTTGAGTGGCGCTTACCTCTAGTCCCAGCTGAGGAGGCTGGCTTAAGCTCAGAAGTTCCAGGCCAGCCTGAGCTACACAGTGAGTTTAAGGCCAGCCTAAACTACAAGACAGTAAGGCCCTGTCTCAAAAACAAAATAACTCAAGGATGATGACAGAAATCCAAAGCGGCAAGAGTACAGTACAGTGTTAAGACATACCCCCCAGCAGCAGGGAGGAGCATGGACTGGGCTGAGGCAGACTGAGCCCCATCTGGACCCTGCTGTGTGAGCCCAAAAGGACGGTGGCTGTGGGGCCCACAGGTGTAGCGTCTTCTAGGGCCTAGGCCAAGCTCAGCATTCCATGCATTGCCTCTCACCGTGCCCCGGTGGTGACCCTACTGCCCCAAATTGCTTTGATCCATAGGCTGGGCAATGAGGCCCGGGAGACTATAGAGCTCCCCCAGGCACACACAACGGGAGCGAGACTCGGACTCCACCCTTGCAGTGCTAGGCGTGGGGAGGGGGCGTGACAGCCCCTAGCAGGTGCAGGGAAGGGCAGGGCCACCCGCAGAAAACATCACCAGGCTCGCGGTTTCTGCTTTTTCCTTGGCCGTTCTCCTGCTACACCACATCACCTCTGCAGCCATGGGCCTCCCTGGCTGGCAGGGCTGCCAAGTCCCCTTCACTTCAGTCTCCTTGCTGGGCAGCTTCCTTTCCACATGGTGGGCAGAGGCTCCCTGGGCAGCCAGATCAGGGACTCCTCACCTGGGGTCACAGTAGTTGGTGGTGCTTATTACTACTTCATCAAGGTTTGTTTGTTTATTTATTATTATTATTTTTTTGTCTTTTTGAGACAGGGTCCCGCTATGCAGTTCAGGTTGGCCTTGAGCTCACTTCTGTAGCCCAGGCTGGTCTCGAACTCGCACTGATCCTCCTGCCTCAGCCTCCCAAGTGCTGGGATTACAGGCGTGCACCATCACACCCGGCTCATCAAGGTTTATTGAAGCTACTAACATGGAATGGTTTATTTTCTCCAATACCCATTCCCCAATTTAGGCAGCAGATCCCTAAATAAAACCTGGGCCAGATTCGATAACTTTGCAGTCATTTTCCATTATTACAATAGTCTAGTTACAAAACTTCAATATTTAAGACTAGAATAGGCTTATTTGAAAACCTGACTCAAATTCCATTCCAATCTCATGGGTTCTCCTTTTGTCTCCTCCCCATTCTGCCAACTACTTAAAGTTCTGACAGCTGGAAGGAGGCTGAGGGAGTGGATGCTGTACTCTACCAAATGTCCCCCTCTTTATTTCATGGAATATCCTCCCAAGCCTTCAGCCCCCAGCAGGCCAAGGATGAGGTGACCAACTCAGCATCGGCCCACACAGGGCACCTGCTCACAGGGCATATGTTCCTGACCCCTTTTCTGGGTTAGGGGATCCCAGAGCTCCGGTCTTTTTCCAGCCTCAATAAAACCTCTGGGGTGGTTCTTGGCCTGTCAGGGCCACCAAGAACTGTAATGGGAAGTTAGGCCTCTGCTTCCCAGTGCTTAAATTCCTTCAAGTCCTCAAGACTCCTCAGGTTTCCATCCTTATAAACCCCTATCCTAGAGCTATGCACCAGTTTCTGTGTTCAAGAGGCCCGACGTGCCATGCCCCCACTGCTCCTCCCCACCCTTTCATGGGATTGGAAAGATACGATCTGTCTATCTCAGCTGCTCAGTGGTTGGGACACTCCCAGTCTCCCGAGTGCATCCCACATCCAGTGCCTCCTGCAGGAGGTGCACCTGCCTCAGCTCAGCACTGCTCTGCTGCAAGCCCACGACACCCCCTTCATCACAGCACACCGCTCCCAACGCCCAGCCATCTGAGAACCAAGGGGCAGGAATTATGGGGAGAAAGGGTCAGCACAGGGGCTGGGCAAGGGACCACAGCCCAGTTTTATTCTGACAAGTTACATAATTACTTGAGGCTGTTCACTAGCTTCAAGGTAGCTATGAGTTTGTTAACAAGGAGTAAGACATTTAGTTTTACTTATTAGAAGCAACCAGTTTTGCAGACAGCATATATTGTAACAACAAAGCAATGAAGATCTGAGTCAGTTCTGGAAGCCAGATCCTGTCCGTGACCCCAGGATCTCAATCTTTAATGTGATTGAGATTAAAATCATCACAGCTACATCAAGAGAGGAAGGAATAAGCTAAGAGACTACACTTCCTACCTGTACGGCACAACCACAAGCTTCATGGCTGTCGGCACAACTTACAAGCACTTTGAAAAGCTAGAATCAAGAAGAGGTGTTGTGTGTCGGGAGGTTCCTGGTGTGATGAGAACCCAGGCCCCCAGCTCAGGGTGCTTCAGGCTGCTCCCAGCTCTGCTGATGAGCCTAGCACAGTGTCAGGTAGGTGGCAGGCTGAGAACACACATTTTATTCAGTGGGTGTTATTTTTAAATTTCACAGTTGAATTTACCTGCCACATATTATTAGCAAGGTGTCCTCGTCACAATTTAAGCTGCATTTAGTCTAGAAACCAAAAGTGACTGTGGGTCTTAAAAAATAAAAAAGAGGCCACTGTGTATGGAGGTGGGGGGCCCACAGGACACGGCTGCTGTTTCACGGCAGCTGGCAGAGCAGGATGGGGCCCGTGAATGCTTGCTTTCTTGAGCAGGCTCCTCTGTGCATGTGCTGAACCACAGCATTCACGTGGGGCACGGGACAAGAGCATTTGCTAAGTGGATCCCAGGCACGGGGCATAAAGCCCTGCGGGAGCAGGGCCAGGAGGCTGGGCCAACACTCAGGCAAAAAAGGACCCTGAAATGGGCCCCTCCATGTCCCTTAGAACCCCAAAGTGGGTGGTGGGATGAGGGCAGATGAACATTCTGACTGTAGACCTTGGCAGGAGAGAACAGGCCAAATCAGGCTGAGCATTTGGGGTGTCACTCCTTCCAGCAAGTCATGGCTCAAGCATTCTGTTTACCAAATGCTTCTGCACACATAGAAACCGGGACTGTCTGGGCTCCACATTAAAGTGGGGTGGTGAGGGTTCCCTAGGGTAGATTTCGAGGTGTACAAAGACCCTCTAAGAAATGAGTGGGGCCAAGACCCTGGCTATCCTGACAGAGTCTGGCAGAGGAGGAAAAGTAGGGCAGGGCAGGGCAGGGCAGGGCAGGGCAGGGCAGGGCAGGAGCTCATCTCCAAAGGGTGCACCCTACCCCATACAGTCTTGGCCTGGCAGGTAACAGAAAAGGAGTGACGTCTGCAGGTGAGGGCGGCTCTGCAGGGGAGGAGGACGCCACCCTGGCACGCTCTTGAGCTGACTGTAATCAGAAGCAGCTGTGTGTATCCACTCCCTGCAAAGACCAAGTGGCTCCTCCCAGAGCTGCCAGGGGGACGGCCCCACCGTAGAATGGGATGGCTCTGCACCCAGGGCATGCCCCTGCCAGGCTGCTCAGTTCTCCCAGGGGACACTGAGTTGGAGGTCAGGGAGAAGGCAGCCTCCTGGGCCAGGCTGCTCTCTGGGTCACTGGCCCCGCAGATGTGAAGGGGAGTCACTGCCGATGATGGGCCAGCCCCACCGGGAAGCACGTGGCTTCACAGAGGGGTGCCCTGGAGTACAGAGGAGTGCAAGGGACAAGGGAACATGTGACTGAAACTCACCTGGGGCCCACACTCCAAGCCAGCAGCCTAGCCTGCGCTTAGGATGATGATGCCAACAATGACAAAGTCATGGATCAGCACAGTGAAGAACTTCCCACAGGGCAAGCAGTTTGGATGCCTGCCATTTTTCTCTCCTACCGAACTTATGATACAGGTTTGTCTCTGATTTAGAAAGGGAGACATGAAGACACACAAGCCAAATCAGTGGGTAAGGGCGGGCTCTGGGTTCTGGCCCTAGCTCCCACCACTGTGCCACCTGGTTCGCCACCCACTGGCATGAACCAGGCTCTGGGACAGACACTGGAGCCTGAAGGCATTGAGGTGGCCCACCCAGCCCTCCAACCTGCTAGGAGGGAAGAGCACCAGGCACACCTCACGGAAGCCTGAGATCTCGAATGTGAAGCAAGAGTGCACACAGGCAGGGCAGTGCTTTGGAAGGTGGGTTTTGTTGTTTTGGTGGTTCATTGATAGAAGCAATTTCTGTAAGGTGATGGTGATCTTTTTCGTGGGCCAGGAAAGCAACTGGAAATCAGGACATCTTGATCACACTGGTGGGTGGACCCTGGTTCACAGTTCAGACATCATCACATAGCTTAAACGTTGCCTTTTCCTAGGGTCAGTGACACCAAAAGCGGGGGAAAGTGAAACAACAGATTCCAGGAAGCAGGTGAGGAAAGCCACTCCCCCGTCCCCAGCCATGCTTGGCACACACAAAGCAATTACCAGAAGCCTGTCATGGTCATGGCCACTGCTGGGCCAGTCTGGACCTTTGGCCCTCCGGTGAACTTTTTAACACTAAATGCAAATTCCAGACCACACCCTAGACCTCAGCATCTCAAACTTAGAGGGAGGGGTTCTGCTAAGTGTTTTTATGAACTCTCAGTTAACTCTGAACTATGGAGCAGGGTGGGTGTCAAGTGGTGGCATGGGGGATCCAACTCTGGCTGAGCACCTGCTGTGCGAGGCGCATGCCGCAGCCAATCTCGGCAGTGAACCTGGGTAGAGACAGCTCTAGCCTACAGATAAAAAAAAGGGGTGGGGAGCTTCTCTCTGTCGCCCCACCTTGCACCACTGGGATGCCTAAGAACATGACTGCGGTTCCCAAAAGGCTCAACTCACGTGGATGCTGCCTCTCTAACCTCTCATCAGGTGTACTGGCTGATGGGCTGGAACCACCCCCGGAAGGTCCTGTTTTGAGGACTGGATGAGATAATCCACGTGCAGGGACCCTGTTGGAGCCAGACCATAGGAATGTGCAACAAATGGCACCAGTGGGCTCAGGTCTCAGTCTAACTGCAGAGCCCCTGGAGCTAGTTTAGTGCCATTTATAAATAACGCTATCAGAATTCTGGGGCCTTAGCTGGTGGTAAGAGGTAACAGAGATGGATGAAGAGAGGGAAGGGAAAGTGTTTGCCAGGGAGAATTGGAAATGCAGCAAAAAGCACAGCTGCCTGGGGTTTATGAGGTTCCTGTGAGAAACCCCCCACCCCCACAGCCTGCAGCAAAGTCAGTATACTCAACATGGCTGAGTCTCCCAGCAGAGGCCAACAGTGTGAGCAGCCAGTGCGCATGTGCAGCTGCATGAGCCGTGGCTCTATGGAACAGGGCTAACAAGGGGGATAAGAAGTTTAAAACACTGCATGAATAAAGTGACAGTCTTATAGTTTCCCAGCTAATTGGTCAGCTACCTAAAATGAGTTGCTCCCTGGGTCCTGGGGAGCTGAGGTTTCTCTATCACAGAAGCAGGAAATCTAGAGACTGAGATACAGATCCCCGGGTGCCAGGCTACTCATGTTCAGCTGTGGCCCCTTGGTGCAGCTGACTTACACCTGTAGCTGGGAGATCACCCACTTCCCAGGGTTAGATCAGCAAGTGCTCAGTAAGCAGCTGAGGGCATTCTGGATGTGTGCATATACGAGCTGTCTTTCCACTGTCTTTTAAGACTTTTCTCTTCATCTATGCAGGCTGCGGGCAAAGGGAGAGGCAGATAAGCAACCCTGCTAACATGCTTCAAGATGGTGGTTTTAAGACAATGACAGAGACGAAAATCAAAAAAGGAAAATTCTCTGGAAAAACAAAATGAGTGATGACCTTCAGAGGGGCCAGGATAATGTGGGCTCCAAATGACCAAAGGAAGACAGCCATGGTGTCCCAGACAGCGCTCTAGGTATTTGCTCCTGTACTCACTCTCCAATCCTACTTCTTGCTTTGAACACACAGCCTATCATTCTTACCACTTTCTGAAGCAGTTCTGGAAGTCCTCTCTCATGAGTGTTTTTATTAGGTGTGATTAAAAATACAGCGAATGCTGGTGCCAAGCACTGTTCAGTAAAAAGGCAGGCTCCTAAAAACATTATAGTGTGCCCTAATCCACCTCATTCACTGGATCCGGCCCTGTGTGACTTCTGGCACTTCTCCAAAGTCAAAATGACCACGAAAGGTAAATGTTTTCAATTGATTCAGGATGTCCAGGCAGCCACTATGGTGCAACTAAAGATATTCTATGAAGGAAGACTTCTAGAACTGCTTCAGAAAGTGGCCAGGACAACGGGATATGTTCAGAACTAAGGGAAGTAATTTGAGGGGGATTAATGCCAATAGGTCTTTTACTGTAATAAATTTTAAAAATTTAAAGTCATCATAGTTTTCGCTCATATTTCATAAATGAAAACTGAGACTCAAGGAGGAAAGACGAATTCAGAACTCACATGGTTAATGAGTGGTCGAGGTGGAGTTTAAAGCCAGGCCCGGCCAACTCCCCACACCACTGAGACTTGCCATGGCCCAGCAGGCAGGTAGCTGTCACTGTGCCTGCCCACTCTTGCTTCCTACCCTCTCTTCTCCTGCTGGCGCCTGCCCTGCTGGTCAGCCCTAACCTGATGCCACAAGGCAAGGGAGCTCATGGAGGCAACCTATACAGGTCAGCCTCCGGGCACTGGGCAGGGTGCCAAAGAGCACATCTAGGGTGGCACACAGAGAGCATTGAGCACAGAGGGAAGGCCTGATCCCTGCTCTCCAGGGTTTCAGCCTCAGAGCTAGGCTTAGCTGGCTCCGCCCAGGAAGGGGAAAAGGAAGGCAGGGGCTGGCTCACAGGTCAGAGGCAGGAGCTGCCTTACTCCCTGAAGGCCTTTTGTGGGGTCCCTGCAACTCATCACCCCAGAGCTGTAGTCAGAGGACCCTACCACAGCTCCCACTGGCTGCTAGCACACCCAAGTGTCTGTAAGTGTCCCTCCCCAGTGTCCATAAAACTGCCCTCAGTCCCTTACCTATTTGGGGTAAGAATCCTGCCTGACCCAGACCCAGTTTCAGAAATGACAATGTTTTGAAAAAGTTTATATTGGATGGGGATAATTTTAAGTAGCTTTGGAAAATTCCTGTGAAGTCTTTGTTGTAAACAAACAAAGCCCACAAAATAGTACGGAGTCTCTGTTCTTGCTGGTCCTCAGTCTCCCTTCTTGCGGCTGGGTCCTAGCTTAGCTGCGGGAGGAAAGAGCTGGGACAAGCATTCTTAAAATACTGTGCAGAGACAAAATGAAAACCAGTGAAATATAAGACTTAACAAATGGGCTTCATGCAAACTGACTTTGATCCCAGACTCTGGTGCTCAGATCGGCCTTCCTAAGTATTCACTGACTGAATAACAGACATGTTTGACTGGGAGAGAAGTCAGGAATAAAGTGGATCACAGGTGAGCCAAAAACGGGTTCTCAGAGCTGCTTTTAAACTGAGCCTGTGCTCCATTCTGACATTTGGACCCACTTGCTAAGTGTTTAATAGACACAACATCCTCAGAGGATTTTGCATGGTGCCTGCATGTCCTTTGTGACATGGACAGTAGCCTGCCTTGCAATCTTCCTGCAGCTATAACTCTCCTAGCTTCTCTTCAGCAGAGGCAGAGAACATGTGCCCCCTCCCTCATCATGAGGCAGCAAGACACAGGACCTGACACATGCCTCTAGGAGAGGAGGGACCAGCTGTCTTCCTCTCAACTTACAGGCAGCTGTTTTATGACATCTGGGTGGCTGGAGGCTCTTGGCAGTTCCACTGGCTTCCTTATGCTCGACACTCCCCTAGGCCTTCCCAAGACCAGAGGACCATGAGAGGAGGGGCTTTGCCTTTACAGCCTTCAATCATGGGCCAACCTCAACTGGCGCCTTGATGACTAAAACTGTTGCACTTTCTTGAACCTGACAAGAAGTCTTCAATGTAAAATGTGTTGTGTCCACTGAGAAAGAAAATAAATGCTAGTTAGACCATAGTAGGGTACTGATTGCAAAATCCATCCTGATCACAGTTAAAACAAAAAAGTGTGTTTCAATTGAAATGCAGTATGTTTTACGGACAACTGTGCTTCCCCTAGTTTGACACAGGTTTTAATCCCAGTCCTTTTACTTCCTGTTTGGCCTGGGGCTTAGAACTTCAGTTTTCTAAGCCTCAGTGTCTTGTTAGGACAATGGAGTCATAGTGTTTCCCTCACAGAATTCTGAGGTATATTAGATTTCATTCAGGGTGAAAAAAACAAAAAACAAAACAAAACAAAACAAAATGGGATAATCAACTCATCAGGAGAAAAGACTTTGGCTCCAGAGTTTCAGAAGTTTCAGTCTATGGTCAGCTCTATGGTCACTTGACCCTACTGCTTTGAGCTAGAGACATCAAGGCAGAAGGACATCTGTTTGCCTCAGGGCCACTAGAAAACGAAGAGATAAGACGGAGGATGGGCTGGGACCTGACAGCCCCCTCAAGTGCACACCCACAGTGATGTAACTTCCTCCCACTAGGCCTCACCTCCTAAAGGTTTCACTACCTCCAATAGCACAGGCTGGGGCCCAAGGCTTTTAGCATATGAGAGATAGTCAAGGCACAAAGAACAAGAGGATAAGATGAATTTACACCTACAAAATGTAGAGACTGATGCACTAACAAGGTGTATGAGAATGACATACGTCTTTATCTTCTAGTGCCCACATGGTACAATCAGATGAGCCCATCTACAACTTTCTAGGGCTGATATTTCTAAACAATGTATGCCCAAGAGCAGGAAGGGTGGTCCCTAGATTTAAAAAGTACCAATCATCTGATGGTTCAAGGTAGGCACTAACAATAGTGGGCAGGAGAGCGAGTGAGAAGATAAATTCAACTTGGATATGCTAAGTTCCAGTTCCTTGGATAAGGAACACATCATACTCAACAAATCTTTCTGGTCAACAACTATATAGTTTGGACAATATCAAAAGAAAGTTCTGGGCCGGGGAGATAGCTCAGGGGCACAAGTGCAAGGTCCTGAGTTCAATCCCCAGTTCCACGAAAAAAAAAAAAAAAAAAAAAAAAAAACAACAAAAAAAACAAGTTCTGTGAGGCACTGGAGAAGAACCAAATGCAGAGATGCTAAAGGAGACACAGTCTCTGAAAGAAGGAACTAGGACACTACCTAGTTCCAACTGCGTGGAGCTGCACAGAAGGTTATAACTGGAGTAGAAAACAGCAATCTTACTTCAAGGAAGAGGAGAAATTGACCGAATTTTCAGGCTGAAAACTAGAGAGGAAGGGGTACAAGAAAGGTGAAAGCTACAGAAGTGTCAACTCCAATATTAGTGCACAGATTCTCCTCAAACCCTTAGTTAACCATACATGTGGAGAGGGATTCCAAGGACTACCACAGAAATCAGTAATAGTAGGAATTTCTTGGAAATCAGTTTGGAGTTCAAGTCCTGACAAACAGCTCAGCATACCCTTAAGCTTTTGTTTTAATGCCAAAAAGCTCATGTCCTATGGTAAGATCAGGACTGAGGATTATGGCTAAAGCTATGAGTAAAGACAAAAATAAACCCACATAAACAAAGTCTAAAGAAACCAACCTCCACGAAATCAAGTACATTAACATTAAAATAAGATATTAAGATATAGTCTCCATATACTACCCACAATATCCAGTCCACAACAGATCTATAGACACCTGAAGGAACAGGAAAATGTGATTCATAGTCAAGAGGAAAAAAAAGTCAAACAGTCAAATGCACTCCTCAACCAGATGTTACAATTAGTAAACGAAAGATTTTAAAATGACAATTACAAATATATACAGTTATTTCAGGAAATGAAGGATAGAATCAATGACTGGATAAACTCCAGAAGGGAAATGAGAACTATAAAAATAACACAAGTGGAAATTCTAGAGCCATAAATATAGTATCTGAAAAGATATTTCTTTTCTTTTCTTTAAAAATGTATTTAGTATAGGGTGTCTCACTACACAGATCAGCCTCATAGTGATCCTCCTGTTTTCAGCCCCCCAAGCACTGGGCTAACAGGTGCACACCACTGCACCCAGTCTCAATTGCCATCTCAGCACGCCCCAGGGGCAGGGCCACCCAGCACACCACAGGGGCAGGGTCGGCACAGCAGGCCGAGGATTGAACCCCGGCCACTGTGCTCTGCCTAAGTAGGTGCTTTAGTCCGCTGAGCTATCTGGTTGACCCTTGACAAGATATATCTGATTAAATTACCAACATATTAGCGGAGTTCAAGAAGAGGAGGAGGAGACTTGAGCATAAAAAAGATTTGAATGACCAAAATAATGGTCAAAATTTCCCTTACAGCAGTGGTGGTGAATCTATGGCATGTGTGTTGCTTTTCTTTTAAGATAAAAGATGCTAATATATGAGTCACTTTTTAAACAAACGAAAACCTCAGTATTCCGGTTTAATTGCATTGTGGGCACTTTGTGATAAATAAGTTGGTTTTGGGTTACAGCTTTGGCACTCATTTCTAAAAGGTTTGCCATCACAACACTGCTTTATAGTCTCAGATTTAGTGGGAAAAAATACCAAACCCATTGGTTTAAAAGACTCATAAAGTCATACTTAATCGGGCTGGGGATGTAGCTCAGTGGCGTAGGGCCTACCTGTCAAGCGTGAGGTCCTGAATTTGATTCCTGGCACCCCTCCCAAAATCATACTTAATCCCATCATAATCAAAAGTCTAAAACAGAGAAAGCCTTTTTTTTAAAAAAAAAAAACAAAAAACCAGAGACCTATTATATATACAGAGGAAAAAAGAGACCAATTATATATACAGGAAACAACAAGGAAGGCAGCCGACTTCCCATCTGAAGCAAGGGTGGTCAGAAGATAGTGGAAAGACATCTTAAAGCTGTTGAAATGGAGGGGCGGTCAATATGTAAACCTTTAAGTGCCAGTGGGACTCTGAGGTTGCAAGACTCTGCACAGTGGTCCCTTCCAAGTGCATCTTGCATGACACAGTACACAAACATCCCCTCCAAACACACTCTCGCCATGTATCTAGTGTTTCTATAGAATGCTCCAACGTTTCCAACAGAAAAAGTTTACCTTCACTGTTAGTAACAAAACATGAGAATCATATGAAATCCTTTATATAGATTATTGTACATATACTAAGATTCTTTGTATTTTGCTACTATGTAAACATACATTTTCATCCTGATAAAATCTAAAAATGAAAATGAAAATTCCTTTCTCCTCCATTGCCTTAGTTACACAATGCTTCTGTCTCACAGCCAAGAGGTAATGTGAGATGGAGCTCCTGGAGAGCTGTGTGGAGTCCTGAGCGCTGGGAGTTGTCAACTTAGAAGTCTGAGGGAGATGCTCTGGGTGTGCAGGGATAGAGTGGGGAATGGGGAAGAGCACTGGATGCCGAAGGCGGGGCTCTGGGTGTATTATCTTATTCAACCCTCACACTCACCTTGAGAATAAAGTATTATCATTTCTGTTTTTATAAATGCATAAACAAAGTTTGAAAAAGAATAAGGAAGTGCCAAGATTAGCGGCAGGGCCAGGACCTGCACCCAGCTCTTCACCTTCCTTAGCCAGTTGGTCATTAGTTCTCACCTCCCCATGGGCCATACAACAGGACTGTCCCATGTGGCTCACACAGGAACCTGTTTTCAGGGTACTCAGCCCAGTGAAAGATGGAATGAAACTTACTTCAACTAACAGACATTGAATGATACGCTAACCAGTGTGCTTTACACTCGTGTGTCATGTTGTACTCAATTTTTGCAACAGCGCTGAGAGGCAGAATATTTACATTATCCTCATTTTATAGTTAAGGAAGGTGAGGCTTACAGGTAGTGGGTGGCAGTGGACTAGATTTGACTTTGGAGCTTTTTAAATTCTAAGGCTAAGACCCTGGTGTTCCTTCCCTTATTTGATGGGACCCAGGAAAAGAGAATGCTTATGGAAGCCAAGGAGCTTGGGGTCTATACCAGGTCCCAGAAGGCAGGATAGTCCTAGGGACTTCCTCCAGACCCAGGACTGCTGCAGCATCAGTCCTTCTTTAGCCAGGACAGCTGAGACAGTTACCGGTTCCAAATGCCTGCTTTGTGGCCTCCCTCAGGGCAATCTCCACTCAACAACCAAAATAAAAGCAGGTCTATCTCTCCATATTGTGTTGCTCAAAACTTTTCAGTAACTCTGTCAGTTCCCTGGCCTTGGGGTCTGTTCCCATAGTTTAAGCAGGAGGGATGAACCTCTGCCCTGGGGCAGCTGTGGAGCTTATTCTCCTCCCATCCCTGGTCTGATAAGCTGAGTAGAGAAAGCTTGCTGTGGTATCTGACACTCTCCTGTCCAGTGAACTGCTGAGCGCCTCCAACATGGCAGACTCTGCTGCAGACTCCAGTGGTCCCAGGATTCCCCAAGCCCCAGCTGATGGGCAGGCTTGGAGCCTGAGATCCCTGGCAGCACATCCTACAGCATCTCTGAGCCTATGCAAAACCATTAGGGTAGCTCAGTGAGGTAGATTATGAGGTACCATACTCACTGCTGCAGAGAAGGGAGACTGAGAGATGATTTGGGAGTAAGGGACAGCTCTTCTCCCATGCACCCACTGAGACTGTGGTCCTGAGCCACTGTCTCAAGCTAATGCCACCAGCTTCTGTGTGCTCAGCCTTGGGTTTCCTTTCTCAGGGTTTGGAGAGGAAAGTAAGGGAGCTGACAGGACAGAGGCTCTGGGGCTGAGCCATGGCCGTAGATCAGTTCTTGGGGCAGCGAACAGCAGAAAGTAGTCAGTAGATCAGTTGCAAGCACAGCTGCAGTGATCTAAACCACTACCGGGGGCGAAGGGATGCACTCTGCCTCCGCAGGGCGCCCTGGAGCTGCCCAGGCTTTGCGGAGCGGGTGAGCTAGGGAGTGGAGCTGGCCAGGCTGCCCGTGCCAAGGAAGGAGGGGGCTGCCGAGGCCGCCAAAGCAGGCGGGAGGGGCCAGGCCAGCTGGGGCTGGAGCTAGTGTGACATCACTGGGCGGCCCGCCCCTGTCTGGGGCTGAGGGGAGGCCCGGAGCCTTTCTGGGGCCTGGGGGATCCTCTTGCACTGGTGGGTGGAGAAAAGTGCCTGCAGCCAACCAGGGTCAGGCTGTGCTCACAGTTTCCTCTGGCGGCATGTAAGGGCTCCACAAAGGAGTTGGGAGTTCAAATGAGGCTGCTGCCGTCGGCCTGAGGATGGACCCTGAGCCCTGAGCGGTGCTGCCCAGAGCCCCAGACCTGCACAGCATGGTACTGAGGCGGCTGCCTGCCCCGCTGTGAGCAAAAGCAGGTTGCGATCAGCCTGATCAGCCTGATCAGCCCGACAGCACCGGGGCCGGCCCCCGCACCATCCCGCAGAGCCGGCTGCAGGCAGAGCCGGCAGGGGCCAGTGAAGCAGTGCTGCTGGGCTGCCAGTGAGGCCTGCGACTTGGGTCCCCTCCTGGAGTCTGTGGACAGGCTGCCACCGTGAAGCATGTGAGGAATTGCCCTGGGAGCCAAGCAGGAGGAAGAGGTAAGGAGCAGCACTGTGGTAAAAGGGGCAGGGGCAGGCACCACAGCTGCCTCTCCCCCGTGGCTGGGGGCTTAACCACTCAGACCCCTCCAGCTGTGGGCTCTGTGTAGCTGACCCACAGGGGTCACTACTGCTTTCATCTGGAGCCAAACAAGGATATGCCAGCAGCACTGTGGAAACCTCGGCGGGGCAGGGTTGGGTGCAAAGCCGTGGGGTGGGAAGCTGAGGACTTAACTAGTGAGCCCCAAACAAAAAACCTTTGGGGTGAAGGCAAGTGGCTCCTGGGTGCACAGGAACAGTAGCAGTTGGGGTGTGTGTGTGTGTGTGTGTGTGTGTGTGTGTGTGTGTGTAGCAGGCTGAGAGTCTCAATGGCAGTGACAGGGTAGCCAATGGCTTGGCCTTTAGGCTCTGGACTCCTAAGCACCTAGGATGGAGAACTTGCCAAGGCAAAAGCAGAAGCAAATGCAGTCCTGAGGCAGCCAGGCCCGGGCC
This sequence comes from Capromys pilorides, assembly GCA_004027915.1. Lineage (NCBI taxonomy): Eukaryota > Metazoa > Chordata > Mammalia > Rodentia > Capromyidae > Capromys > Capromys pilorides. The sequence continues at coordinate 46,173 of PVKN010000787.1, read as the reverse complement.
TTCAGTCACACCCCTACAGCTGCTGAGGAGAGGAGCCCAGGCTTCCTTCTGCCTGTGCTGAGTGAGTCGTGTCACCCACAGTTCCTGCCACTGTGACTGGGGCAAAGTGCTACCCTGGCTTTCTCGCTATGCCCAAGGGAGCCTGCCCCCCCCCAGCAAGGCTTGCCCCCAGGGGTCCTCCTCACCAGCTGGACTTGGCTTCCCTGGCAGCCCAGCAAGGGATGGGACAGACACCACATACCAAGTCCCTTGAAAGTGCTCCTGGTTAGATAACACTTCCAAACAGAAATTCTTCACTGATCCTTCCCTCTGCCTCTGAGATATGTGTCATGGGTCAGCTATTGCCTCTGTGTGGGATTATGAGAGCTCCCAGTGGCCAGTTCAGTTACTCAGAAAAGGATCTCTTTTCACCGGGCTCTGAGGAAAGTTGAGAACGCCACTTCTGAAGCAGGCAAATTGTTCCTCACAAGAATTTTTCCAAGAGCAGGCAGGGTAGGGTAGAGGTCTCAGGTCTGGGCTCTTCTACTTACTAGTCAGGTGGCTCTGGCACAACAGTTCACCATGCTAAACCTCAGTTTCCTGCCATGTGAAATGAGACAAAAATAGCACCCACCTCAGCAACAGCTGAGCCAGGTGCTTCCCAACTCACAGAATCCTCAAGCCACTCTACAACTCTACACTCGACAGGGTTATCCATCCCCATTTACAGGTGAGGAAACTGAGGTGGGGCGAAATGCCATGCCAAAGGCTATGTGGCTAGTCCACGATGCACCCAGGCTACCCTGAGCCACACACACTGCTTTTTAGAAGGAACACATGTGACCCTAGTCCTCAGCACCGTGCCTGGTGTGCAGCAAACCCTTAGAAAACATTAGTCACCAGTTTTTCTGAGAATCTGTGTGGGACAAACCTCAGAGAAAGGGACACACAGAGACCAAATTCTTTCCCTGTTCTAGACACGTGGAAGAACCCTACTATAGTTTTCAGAAAAGTTCCAGGAGGCAAGCCAGTTCTGTGGCCACCACTACTACCTACTGAAGAACCTTCCAGTAGAGCGGGAGTTGGGGCCATCTATAGTGTGCCTGAGTCCCTGAGGTCCACACTAAGGAAAAGTATAGACACATGGACCAAAGCCCCCAGCCCAACCCCACGGGCACAGCACCCGTTCATCCCACCACCTCACCAGCACCGCTGTCTGCCTGTTGGCATCCTCTAAACTATAGGGTGAGACCACGGGACTTCCTCCGAGCTGTACCAGGACCAACGGCCACACCTGTGGCAGTTGCAGAGGGAGAGGTAAGAAGGGGCCACCACCAACCCCAGCCATGGTGGCAGATCTTGCTCCATACAATACTGGTGGATCTGAGCCCAGGTGGGCAGCTTCTGTCCTGTGGTTCCACGATCCCCGGACTCCCTGAGCTCTCAGGCATTTTGAAAGCTGCTGTGAAATATGTGCTTTTCTAGCACTAGCCTCTGGGGCTGTTCAAGCCACAGGTTTCCCTGTTGTGTGCCAGAGCTCAATGGCCTAGAGCACAATGCTTTGACTGAGGCTGGCCAGACACTCTCACTGACTTTGTGGGCCTCTAACAAAAACTTCCTGCTTGTCAATAAAGGTAATCTTTGTGGAACAGATGCAAACGTGTACTGCACACAGCTGGGGGCACTGCCAGTACTGTTGATCCCACAGTGGCTTACGAAGGACCCAGGAGGTTAAGTGATACATGCATCGATCTCCTTTAATCCTTACCATAACCTTAGGAGGTAGGTTCTATTTTCAGCGCTCCATTTTAAAGATAAGAAAACTAAGGCTCAGAGAAGACAACTTGCCCAAAGGTCAAGTGATTATGTAGAACTGGAACCCAAGACTGTCTGGCTCCCAACCTGGCTTCTTTCAGCTCATCCCACTGCTTTGTTCATGGTGTCTCAACTTCTCTTACCCTGATGCTATCACGGGGTTCTTGCCAGCAGCCTGTCCCCAGAAGCCAGGTCTGCTGCTGCTGACCTACAGAGTGCTGTGCCTATGCCCCACCAGAGCCACGTGCTCATGGGTTCTTGCTGTCCATGGCACCTACGTGTGAAACACAAGAGGCACAATTGTTTTACCTCTTACAAATGAGCGCTGGCAGCCACACACACAGCCTGGGTACACAGTGGCACTCCCCTGACATCAGACATCTGGCACTAACCCTTAGGGGGCAGGGCCTCAAGGACGTGTTCATCTACGTCACCAAGACACCACTTACTTCTTTTCATTATCCCTACTTGGAATGGAGTGGAGCCTCCCGAAGTGGAACTCCCTGGGCCACTACAGCAGAAGAGACAGCAGCCCTGCCCAGAGCAGGTCCCTTCAACCTCTGGCCTTTTGAAGCATAGCTCATTTAATGTGGAATGTTCTCAACTAACAACTCAGATGGGGTGGGGCTGTGCTGTGTAGAGTCCATGGCCCAGCAGATGGTAAATGACAACACAAACACACAATAGTACGACAGCCTGTAAAGAAGAGGCATATGGAGCACAGTAGGTCCTCAAGAGGGGCAGTGCTGCTCCCATTTTACAGAAGTGGAAACTGAGGCTTAGGGGCACAGCATCTCTCCCACAATCCACACTCTAGCCTGCCCACTTCAGCTTTCACAACTCTTATGCAGAAGCCTCAAGGAAAAATCAATACATTGAATAGCAAACACCCCAAACAGAAGGGTTATTCAGCCACAGACATCTCAGAATTTGTGATCGTACATAGGTTACATCACAAACCTCATTCCCTCACAGGGACTGCAAGTCTTAGGACTGATTTAATAACAGCTTTGGAAAGGGAGCACTAAGATATTACAACGTCCTGTTCCACGTACACATCAACTGTGAGACACACTCTGATCGCAGGAATGTTAAAATGCTGGATGGTAGAGCCAGGCCTCTGACATCAGCCATTGTGTCTTGTCTGATCCCTGGTGAAATGAGTCTGTCCTGGGGCCAGCAGCTGCAGAGCCTGGTCCCCTCTATCGCCCAGTCCTCAGGTTTGTGGGTGAAGGCCACTGTGCAAAAGCTGAGGATGAATTCTGTTCTTATGTCCCACTTGCCCAAAGTCCTGCCTGAAGAGGTCCCACTCCAACCTCTGCCAGGGAAGACGGCGTGCCTCAGCCATTGCCAAACCTCCAGACCCACGCCAGCCAGGCAGAGAAGGGATGTGTGGCATGAATAAGGCCCCAGAGTAATGAAACTTGGACTCCTTGGAACCTACACTTTCAAGCCATGGTTTGTATGTAGCAGGCCCCAGGGCCTTACACAGTCACAGCTTTTTGGAGGTAGCTGGAGTACGAGAGTCCAGTCATGGGCACCTCCTCTCCACTCTAGTCGTCTGCAGGCACAAGTGGCAGACTTCCAGTCTTGGACTATCAGGGTCTCTGGTTCACGCCTGTGTTCCTGTGGACTGAAGTCACATACCATGGCTAGATGGTAAGGCTAAATGGATGAGTGACAGAAGGCTAGATGGAGGGACAAACTGTTCATCTGTAGGTCTTCTGAGAGTCTTCTGAGAGCTGGGCTGGCAGGGTTTAGGATCAGTACACAGACTCCTTGGGTGCGCACATGGCCTCCTGGTGGGGGATGATTCATGGGATTCTGTGCTGGGAGGATGACAGTTGGAGGTTTGGTTATTCCCTCCCTGGCCTCCAGGCTGGGGGTGAATCACTGAGGACAAATGATACATAGTCCCTTCTCCTGGCTTTCTAAGGTGAGCCTGCCACAACTTATCCAGATGCCCATTCTGGGGTCTCACCACTTGCAAGATCAAAAAGCTCTTTCTAATGTTCAACAAAACTCACCCTTGTGCCGACCTGAAAGCCATTCCTACCCATTTGGTCAACAGCGAGTAAGAAATAATCTGCATCCTGGCATTAGACAAACAAACAAACAGGCACCTTTTATTCATACTGGCTGGAGAGATGACCTTGGTTGGAGTGAGGCCATAAGGTTGGCAATGTCCGCTGAATCCCAGACCCAATATTTACTCCAAGTGACAGGCGTGGCCCAACCTCTCTGCACTTAGGTTTCCTCTATGTGTAGTGCAGATAACACTTCTAGGAAAGGCTGCCTGATCAGAATACTTCTGAGGGTGAGAAAGGACACTATTAATAATCACATAGGACCATAGGCCTTGGTGGGGCCAACCAAGATCTATGGCCTTCTATGTCCTGGGCTATGAGAGCCAAAGAAATAGCACACAAGTTTACAGTACACGCCAGCCATTACTGCTAGGCATAGGTCAGCTGAGCCCTCCTGTGCCTCTTCTTCTGTTTTTTCCCTTGATCTGACTCCCTCCGGTGTGCTGGCTCAGCAGTTGTCTGGGTGCCTCTCTACCAGCACACCAAGCCTTTCTCCCGGCTTTTGAAGGCACAATGGCTCATATTTTCACTGGTCTCTTTTCTGTCCGGATGTGGGTTTATTACCTTGATTCATACTCTGGCCCACCAGACTCAAACACAGCTTGAGTTTCTAGCTTTCTGGAACATAGACATCAGGGACAGTTCATATGTCACTGCCACCTAGACAGAGGTTGGATTCTCAGGCCTGCTGCAAGGCTGGAATGCCTCTGGCCTGGACTCATCACCAGCCACCATCTGTGCGGACGATGGGCGGTGCTGGCTGGGGGTGGGGTGTTCCATGTGTCCTTCAGGAAATGATGAAGGAGTCCTTTAGACAGCAACTTAATTCAGAGATTACTTTGCTCTCTGCAGTCCTGGGGACCCTAGGGGTCCTCTCATCCACCTTCTACCTGATGGCAGAGGACATTCTCTCTTGAGTTTCCTCTCACCTGGGGACTTTCATAGCAAATATGCTTTGGGGTATATTTTGGGACTCTGTTGCCAGCCCTGCTACTTAGTAATTAGGTGATTTGGGCAAATGATTCAAAGCTCAATAGTTCCCTCACCTGCAAATTATTAGCCTTAAGAGCATCTTTGTGGGAATTGGAAAATAGCTGTAATATATTTGCAAGACCAAGGCTGTTCATTGTGGCCTGGAGCAGTAGTGACGAACATATGGCATTCATGCCACAGCTGGGTGTTTGTTAGTGCTAAAAGCTTTAAAAGGTTTGCCATCACTGCCCTAGAATTTCAGAGGGCACAAGTACAGCCACCACACAGAGTGGGCCTCTTGTCCAAGGTTGTTGGAAGGATTAAGTGACATAATACATGCAGAGTACTTGCACCATAATAGTAACTGGCTGTAGTTTTCATTTTTTATTATGTAAATTCTTTTCATATCTAACCTTTGGGTGAGTACGTGGAAGTGGACCTGGTCCAGGAGGTTCTGCCACAGGGTACACAGCTCCATTTACCGAGATGACACTTTTACCTGGGCTGCAGTGCCATGGTGGTGAGAGGGATGTGAACACCTGGTGTGTGGCTCCACCACACAGGCCAGAGGCTGGGTAGGACCCAAGCGTGCCCTGTGCGGCTGCTGTCACGTGGAGCAGTCATGGGTGGGGAGGAAAGCCCGTGCACAATGGAAACTCCACACAACACAATGTGGAAAAGCAATTTTGAGAGTCATTTTTACTTTAATTTTAGAGCCAAGTAAAACAGTTGGATTTGCTTTTCTTTGTTGGTCAAAGTAAGAAACTGAGGAGCAGGGCTTTGGTTGGAGCTGAGCTCTTCTCCAGCCCGAAACACTGGCGTGCTGGGGGCTATTCCTCTTGGGATGCAATTAGCTGAGTAAATACCAAGAGAGCAAGGGTAAACACACTCACTACTGCCCCTTCAGAACTGCCAAGCCAGCAAAAGTCTAGGGGCTTGAAATCTTTAAGGGAAATAAATGCCTCGGAGGCCAAGAGCTGCTCGAGGAGTTTAGCCCTTGGGTGAGGCTGTCTGGGGTCCAGCTGGGTCAGCTCAGGCTCTTCCCTGCCACACGTTCCCGGGCAAGTCCGTGAGCCTACTCTGTGCCTCCACTGGTCAGATGGAGGAAGAACAAACCTGGGTTGCCAGAGACAGCATTCATAAGGCCTCAGTGCAGCGCTTCCTTTTTCCCTACAAGTCAGTAGGCTCTAAGTCACTCAAAGCCCAGGCCCTTGGGAGAGGAACAGTGATATCCACAATAACGTGAAGCTCCAGGATGTGCCCGACCACTAGCAGTGTGCCTCTCAGCCAGTGACCTGACACTTTTTTGAGCTTCAGGCTGCCTCTAGGCTGGGCGGCTCTATAACCTATATCAAGACCCCCTTCGTGAAATGGGCTAGCAGTGGTTCTTGCCCATGGGGTAACTGTATGGATACAAGGTCTGAACTACCCTTTGTTTGTACTGCTACCATTGTTTGGTTCTTGTTAGCATGGCTACCATGTTACTACCATGTTACTCCAACTTCTAGTTTCTGAAATCCTCCATGCTCCTTACCTATAAGGATTACCCCATTCCACAGAGGAGGCTCGGCCTTCAAGATCTCAGGGTCAAGGCTAAGAGCTCTCCTAGGAAGTTCTGAGAACCACGCTTGCGAAGGGCTAGTATTCTCAGATAAACAGTACAGCCTCTAGGGTCTGGAAGCTTGGGAAGGTTTAGAAATCAACCCTTTTCCTAGAGCCAAGTCCCTCCCTGGGCCTCTGGCAATGTCTTGGGCAATGGCAGAGGCCAGGCCCCAGTGGTACAGAGGTGTTTGTTACCAGCCACAGCAGGTAAGGTGCCTAAGGAAGGCACAGGCAGGCCCACCCTAGCCTGAAGCTCAGCTCCTTCACACCACTGTTCTGGGGGCAGGCTGCCTAGAAGCAACAAAGTGCTTTGGAAACCAGGCAAACACTCCTAAATGCTGCCTGGTTTCCACTGATGTCACAGCAGCCCTACCTCCTAGCAGAACCCCAAACCCAAGCTAGAAGCTCTCAAACACCTCTCTGTTTACCACAAAGACCTGAGCTGCCCATTGGAAGCACATTTGGGTGCTGGTGGTCAATGAAAATGGCTTCCTCAGCACGGCCCCGTGAAGCACTGGGTGTGCTCTGTCCATGTTCACTGGCTAGCAACGGGTAGAGACCAGGGGCTCCTGGCGAAGCACCCTACCAGTCAGGGAGGGCACACCTTTTAGTCTTGGGCCAAGGCTTATACTTTAGCACAGATGAATAGGAAACCAGAACATGATCATATTAATGCTTCCCCCCCTTCTTTTTATTACTAAACCAGATTAAGCTCATTATTGTGCAGTCAGTCGTAAGAGTTTAAAGGTCTGCGGTCCTCAGACCAGGGGTAGGTTGTGCCACTTTTTAGATTTATGATAGTGGACAGGTCATGTAAGCTCTCTGAGTCTCCATTTCCTCCTCTGTAAAATGGAAATAACTACAGTATCCACCATCAGAGGACATAATGTGACCACAGGAAAGCAGCCCCGGGTCAGGTAGATGGTGGCTCCATGCAATGACGTTACGGATTTCCTAATGAATCTGCTCCATAGCCCTCCTTGGCACAGCTTTGCCCCTCCAGGAGTCCTTGTCCTGGGCTTCCCAGTGCCTCAGATCACTTTTCATGGCACTGCACCACAACTGGCGGTGAGTGTGTATGCCATTCTGTCAATGAACTCCAGAGCGCCTGTGCATTCCAGGCCACATGCTGAGCATGGCACACGGAGTAGAGTTCACCACTACCCCTATGAGAATGCCAAGGTAATGGCATACATCTGATGGTGACAGGGACTCTAAAGGGAATGGCAGAGGTCACAGTCTTACCTGAACATGGAAGATCTCACTGAGAGGCGGCTGTTTCAGTACAGACATGAAAGAGGTCAAGGTGTGAGCAAGGAGAGGGCAGAGCATTCTGCGTAAGAATAGCAAGAACAATGGCCCTGAGCTGTAAGTGTGCTAGGTGAACTTGAGGAACAGTCAGAGGCTCCTGGGTCGAGGTGGTGTCTGAGGAGGGAGGGAAGGGGTCTAGCAGATGTGAGAGGGACCAGAGGTAGGACATGGAGGGCCTCAGACAGCCATTAACCTTCACTCCAAAGTAGACAGCAAAAAACAAAAACTGGTGCGCCACTGTTGGGCTTTGAGGAGAATCCAATCTGACTTTGGTAAAAGCTACAGCTTCTGAGTTGAGGACAAGCTGGAGGGAAGGGAGGGATTGGGACAGGAGACCAGTTAGGAATGACTGCAACAGTCCAGGTGAAGGTGAAGGCAGGCTGCACTGGGTTTGAGGTGGCAGAGCATTCTGGGAATGTTTATAGGATGCCATAACTCAGTAAATTTGATGTAGGGTAGGAATGAGAGAAAGGAGCTGAGGACCACTTCATAGTGCTTGACTTGAATAACTAGAACAGTTGGAGACTGGGTGTGGTGGCATGTGCCTGTAATCTCAGTGCTTGGAAGGCTGAAAACAGGAGGATCACTACAAGTCTGATCTGTATAGTGAGACCCTGTAGACCCTGTACTAAATACATTAAAAATAATAAACAGAACACAGTTGGCATTTGCTCATATAGCATAAACTTGGAGAAGCAGGCAGGGGTGAAGGTATGGTGAAAAAGTCTGAGATGCCCAGCGGACAGTGAGATGGAAATATAAAAGAAATACAGGGTATGTGACTGTGGGGTCAAGCAGAGAGCCTATGGGCATAACCTGTGCTTAAAGGTAACCAAAGCCTGGAGGAGATCTAGAAAGTCAACAGGACTTGAGACTTGAAGACAAGAACCTGAGGGTGAACCAGCTGAGGGGGTACAGCCAGGGACTGGATGCAGCCATTTGGTGCTGGCCACCAGTGACCCGCCTGCAGTGTCTGCAGTGGCTGAGGCCTAGGGCCTTGGCTCAGCAGGGAACAGAGAGGAATCCTGAGTGCAGGCAATTCTTTGAAGGAGCTGGGGGGCGGGCAGAAAGATGGAAGAGCAGAGCTGTGAGGTCAAGAGACTGTAGGCACATTTCAAGAAATAGCAGGGCCGGGGAGGAACTGCAGGGCACTGATGGGGCAGGGTGAGGACTGCAGGGCACTATCCTCAAGGGACCAGAAGAGGAAACAGTGCGCATCCCCCTTGGCCAGTCAGTTTACCTCCTTCTCATCCCCTGAGGGTCAGTGTAAAGGTCACTTTCTCAAGGAAGTGGTCCTGACCCCCACACTAGGTCAGGTCCCTGTGATTCCCTCCCATAGCACACAACGCTTTTGGTTCCCAGCATCTAGGGATCCTGTGATGCTTCAGAAACCCTGTGAGGGCAGGGGCTGGCTCGGCCCTGTTTGCAACTCTGTTCCCAGCAGCTATCACACTGCTCTCCACACTGTAATGTTCGATGCACAGCTGGGGTAGGATGAATGGCCCACGTGCCTATCTTCTGCTCCAGTCTGATTTAATCATGTTGCAATGACTGGACTGTGCGGTCACTGGCTGTTGCAAATGTTTGGATTTAGAAGAGCTTGGTTGTTTGTTCCTGTTTGGGGCTCTGTACTTTGGCTAACACAGTGACTAGAGCCATGTGACCAGACACATCCTTCTATTGATGTTGTCCACTGCACATTGAACACATTCCACACTGTGTCTAGCAATTCATTAGTTTAACAAACATTTGCTGAAAGCTTGTTCATGCCATGTCCTAGAGACGTAAGGTAAGGTCAGACCCGGGACCTGCCGCCACAAAGCTGAAGTGCAGCAAAGGAGAACCCACAGCAAGTGCTACACAGGGACGGCTCAAGCATCACAGTGTAGAAAGAATAGATGCAAACATTTTAGGCCTTGGGAGGGGTAAAGCTACAGCTCCGACCTCAAGACTCTGGGGCCCACCTTCCCCCTTCTCTCTTCTGGGCCTGTTCTCTCTTTCTGAGGCTTGCAAAATAGCTGCTCCCCCAACACCCACCCCAACTCCAGGAGAATAGAATATATCCTCCCAAGCTGCATTAGGGCAGCACGGCCTGACAAGGATGGGATCATGATGGCACAGGCCACAGGCAGGGATGGCCTTCACTGATGCTCCCCTCTGTCTGTTTTCAGGCTTTTATAGACTCCTTCTACAAAGACTACCCGCTGCTTTGCAAGGACCATGTGGCCACTGTGCACGACGTGCTGGTGGCTGGGACTGCTGGCCACGCTGGGAGCTGCTGCAGGCCCAGAGGACGGCTTAGCGGGCACGGAGGAGGACTCACAGAGTGAGTTTATTTACCTCAACAGGTATAAGCGAGCAGGAGAGTCCCAGGACAAGTGCACCTACACCTTCATCGTACCACAGCAGCGGGTCACCGGTGCCATCTGTGTCAACTCCAAGGAACCTGAGGTGCTCCTGGAGAACCGTGTGCACAAGCAGGAGCTGGAGCTGCTTAACAATGAGCTGCTCAAGCAGAAGCGGCAGATCGAGACTCTGCAGCAGCTGGTGGAGGTGGACGGCGGCATCGTGAGCGAGGTGAAGCTGCTGCGCAAGGAGAGCCGCAACATGAACTCGCGCGTTACTCAGCTCTACATGCAGCTCCTGCATGAGATCATCCGCAAGCGGGACAATGCGCTGGAGCTCTCCCAGCTGGAGAACAGGATTCTGAACCAGACAGCTGACATGCTGCAGCTGGCCAGCAAGTACAAGGACCTGGAGCACAAGTACCAGCACCTGGCCACACTGGCCCATAATCAGTCAGAGGTCATCGCACAGCTTGAGGAGCACTGCCAGAGAGTTCCTGCTGCAAGGCCTATGCCCCAGCCACCCCCTGTCACCCCACCCCGGGTTTACCAGCCACCCACCTACAACCGTATCACAAACCAGATCTCCACCAATGAGATTCAGAGCGACCAGAACCTGAAGGTGCTGCCACCACCTCTGCCCACGATGCCTGCCCTCACCAGCCTCCCATCCTCCACAGACAAGCCGTCAGGTAAGTCCTTCTGGGATCCTGTGCCCTGTGGGCCTCTGAGCTGGGCACCAAGTCTCCCATAGCTGTGACCAGAAGTGTGGGAAGACCATCACCAATCGAGGACAGGCCAGGGGCTTGTGGACTCCCCTATAATCCTTTGGGCCAGCTGTTGGAGCCAGTGGGGAAGAGGGGACCACACTGCTTAGGTAGAATGCGTGAAGGTAGAACCAGGAAGCAGGAGTCTCAAGAGAAGACCAATGGTCACTGGCTTCCAAAAGGAAAGAACAGAGGCTTCTATTTTTGCAGGCTGTGCATGAGATGCTTGGTATTGGCCGCTAGGATATCTCTCCTGAATGCTTGTGTACTGTGCAAGGCCCAGAGCTGGCACTCTGTAAATGCCACCCATGGCAGTAGGCCTGGGGAAGTAAAGTATTATGACATTAAAGGTATGTCAGCATGTCACAGAGATCGAGGGGTCAGAAAGCCCACGCCTTCGCCACTGCCTAGGAGTTTCAATGAGGCTTCCACTGCCCTTATGTGTACTTCTCATCCTAAAATACAACAAAGCCATGAGAGAGGTGAGTTGGAGCCATAACAAGTTGGGAAGCTTGAGATATAACTATTATATATCCTCGGCTCCTTTGGAATAGGTTAAGTATGTTCTCACAGGCTTGGAATCTGCAGGCTGCACTTGAATTTAGGCCTTGCCACTTTAAAATCTGAGCTGACTCCTCTGCGCTCAAGGATTCTGAATCCTCAATTTTGGGGGTGCAGGCCAGAGGCTCCCCTGCCAGAGTGCCTGCCCAGCCCAGCCTCCTGGAGCTCAGCCTCTCACTCTTCCAGGAGGCAACAGCTTCCAAGCAGGCTGCCACGTGAGAACTAGATTCTCGTTGCTGAAGCTGCCCATGTGTCTGCTCTGAGTGTTGTGGGTACCACTTTGCTGGATAAGCACGCAGATACTTTTACTGAAATGATCCTATTTTACAGTTCTTTCTCACTTCAAAAAATAACCACTAGTACCAGTAAGAGCAGTTTCTTGCTAGTTCAAGAAAGCACCTGAACCTATAGGCAAGACCGCAGCTAATGGGTGGCTTTTGCCATGGAGGTGGGGGGATAGTGGCAGGGGCACAGTTGGCCAGACAGGGCAGGGCATCTGGAAAGAAAGGTATGCACTAGGTGTGAGGGGTTGAGAGTGGGCTCTTAGAATAGACAGAGCTGGGCTCAGAGCCTGCTCCCTCTACTGATTAGCTCTGCAGCATCAGGAAGTTGCTTGGTCCCTCTGCACTTCAGTTTCCTCACCTGAAGCTTCGGGTAAGTTCTGTTTTAGTCTTCTTCCACCTGACAGGTGTGTGAATCGAAATACTGCAGCAAGCATGCTTTGCAGAGTGCTAGGCCTGTGGTATGCTGTGTCTCTTTTAACTTTGATCTTTTAGTCTAAAAATAGGGACACTAAAATAAACAACAATCCCTCTCTGACTGTGACATTCAACAGCTCATTGTTGGTCTGTTTGTACCTCACCTGCTGTACTTCAGAGACCCTGAGACAGCTGAGTGCATGGTCTCCATAGAATACCCAGAAGGCAAACCATGGAGGTCAGGCCAAACGTGGTTATCATCCTGACATCAGTCAGGTGGGTCTCAGTGGTTACTCTGTAGGTCTCTTGCTTAAACATTTCTGGTTTCTCACACTCAACAACTTCAGGACAGGGCTGGGGAGATAGCTCAGTAGAATAAGTGCTTGCCTGGCAAGCACAGGGTCCAGAGTTCAAGCCCTGATACTGCCAAAAACAAACAAACAAACAAAAAAACCTTCAGGACAATCCTGAGTTTGAACTAAGCTGGTAGATATAGCACAGAAGACTGAACACCTGGGTGTGCACCCAGGCCCAACACCATTAGCTATTTGTCATAAAAGAGTTATTTAACTCTTCTGAGTCTCAATTTTCTCCCTGCAAAATGGGAACAGAGCTATAGCTTCACAAGATTGTCACAGAAATTCAATCAAGCGTGTAATTTTATGTCATATGGTACAGTCAACACTGGCTGAGCACTACTTCATGCTAGTCACAAGGTTAGATGGGGGATGGGGGTGGTTTGAAAACTATGGTCTCTGAATTCCAGGAACTCAATCTGGGGAGGTGGCAGGTACTTGAATGCACCTGGATCCATCCAATCTCCATCATTTCTCTCTCTTAAAACCAGCACATCAAGTTTGACAAAGGAGTTCTCTAGGAGGGAATATGGCCCAAATTTCTAACCACTGAGAACTCCTAAGGCCTGCCTAACAGACTCCCTGAAGTTGAGAATGCAGTGAACACTAAGTGGTCTGTTCACTGTGTTAACGTCTCAGTGGGCTAAGTACCCTGGAGAGGAGCACACAGGGACCGGGGGGTTGGGGGGTGGTGGTGGTGAGGTGGTGGTGGTGGGGTTGGGACTTCTGTGTTACATCTTTTTTTAAAAAATCATTCATTCATTCATTCATTCATTCATTCATTCATTCATTTATTCATTCACTTATTTGGTACAGGGCCTTACTATGCAGCTTGGACTCCTAGTGATCCTCCTGTCTCAGCCAGCACTGGGATTACAAGCATGTACCACAGTGCCAGGTTGCAATAGCTGGCATGGCGCAGGGCTGACGCAGGATGTGGTACCACGGATTGAACCCAGGTGCTCACTTTTGCCAGGCAGGTGCTTAGACCACTCACCTGTTTTCCCAGCCCTGTGTTACATCTTGATGGACTTGTGAGAGTTTACAAGGCAGATCTGGGAGTTGGAGCACCAAGTTACCAGTAGGCCCTTGATGGAGATGGGCCTGGCAAAGATCCCGGGGCATGATCTGGCGTTTCAGGTGGCCCAGGTTCCTGCTTCCTGTGTCAGCTATAGAATAGGTAATGGAACCTGGGGGCTGTGTAAGCAGGGCTTCTACCCTCATCAGCCCTTTTAGGAAAGGACATGGCATGGAAAGGAATGATCGAGGTTACAGTATGGAAGTAACTTTATCTTTAAAGCATTCACCCCCAATGGTACTTGATCATTAGCAGCAGACTTTTTGTGGCCCATCTCACCACTGAGCTCTCACACAAACCCAGACAGGGATGGGAGGGGGGCCTACAGGGAAGTCGCGCCCTTCCCGGGGTTCAACTGAAATAGGAGAAAAAAGCAGATGGCTTCGCTCCATTGAGCATGAGCTCAGCCAATGGCAGAGAGCTCTTATCAGGCCTCTTCTGAGCTGGACAGATTTTGGTCCTCAGAATACAAAATCCTCTCTGTGCTCTGCCAGGAGCCTTTATTCCTGGGACTTCACTCTGAACCACCTTTGAAATGAAGCACTTCTGCACCCGGACCTTGGCATCCTCTCAGCCTTTCATCCAGCAAGCTCAGAGCCCCCGCAGCATGCCCTTCCCTGGGGGCTAAGGCAGCCTGGCCCCTTATCTACAGCGGCACTCAGGCACTCACCACCTAGCCATAGCCAGATAGTGACAGGCTGGCCCCAGGCCAGCGGGGCCTGCTGAGAGCAGAGCTGTGGGGTCCAGGCAGCTTCTGGTTTCCCACCTGGGCTCTGACCTGTCTGTCTCACAGCTGGCCAGACTTGGGGTATTTTGCTTTGGGTGGTGTTTGTGACAAGGCCAGAGCCGTATCCCATGGAATAATCTAATGTTTAATTTCTATCCAATCTTGACACATTGCTGGGGTTATTTCCATGGAGAATCAAGCCTGGGGTCTCAGTAACTTTCAAGGTTAGCCCTCCATCTAGGAAGTCTATAGCTGGGATCTTCCTGTGGGACTATCCCGCTTCACTGATAACATAAGGTACATGTAGAAGCATACCTGCCCTCCCTCACTCCAAGTGCCAGGGGCTGGGGACTCAAATAGCTGCAACGAGTGTTTTCTTGGATACATTTTCTCCCTCTGCATTTGCCTTCACTCACCCTATTTTAGTAGGAACTACGTGCTGAGACAGTTTCTGCAGCACAACAGTTAAGTTCACAACAGAGAATGAAGTCTGTGACGCTGAAGCTTTTGTTCTTCCTGGGGAGCAAACAAGCCTCAATCCAAGGAAAAGGTGCTGGTCTTGGGGACAGAGGCATCAGTGTGGGAGAGGTGCCGTGCTGAGGGTGAGCCTGGTGACCATGGCTGCCCTGCCTCAAATTCTGCCTTCAAGGCTGCAGAGGCTGAGGAGAGCGCCACACAGGCCTCCTGCCTCTGGGGCGTGCTCTCTTCCCACTGGACCATGCTTGCTTTTTTCTAAAATGATTTGTTAAACAAAACAGGATTCCCAAATTCATTGCAAACTACGTAATACAGTCATGTTTCAAAGAGCATTCATTCTGTTCACTTCTTCCTAAACAAAAGCCACTCAGGGAGAACCATTTGGGAGTCAGTCTTCCTCCTCGCCCTGCTTTTTTCCTCCTTCTCCTCCTCCTCCTCCTCCTCCTCCTCCTCCCTTTCCCCTTCCTCCCCTTCCTCCTCCTTCTCCCTTGAGTTGGAGAAAGGATCACAAAGAGCTTTTGAGTGGGATGGAAAGCTATCCCTCCATGCCTTGGGCTGTTTTCCAAGGATGACAGTGAGCTAAATGCCCTTTTGCAGATTATCAGCTTGTTACTACTGTTAGAAGCCTGGAGATCTGCAATCTCACAGCCTGGAAATCCCAACAGTTTGGCACTTGGCAAACTAGAAGTAATGTAAAATATCCTGGAGGCTGGTCATCTATGGCCAGCCTGCTGGTCACACAACTCGAACACTGTGGGATTTACAAAGCAGACTGCATCATAACCCTGAAAGACCACAAAAAAACTTTCTTAAAAAACAAAGCAAAATTAAGTTAGCACATACTGTTGAATGTCTCAGATACCTTGCTGCTTCTTGGGTCTATTGAACCCAGCGACCAGGCCACTACTGTAAAATAACAAAGCTGGCTGGGCATAGTGCTCAGCAGCATGGCGCCTGCCTGGAAAGCATGAGGTTGATTTTGATTCCCAGTACCAAAACAATAAAAGTAGCAGCCCACCTGCCATGGTTTCTGTCTGCATCAGTGAAGGTGGACATTGGAGAGAGTGGCCAGTCCCCACATCACTGCTTCCTCAGCTTCTGCCCTCCCTGGGTTATATCTGGATGATAGTATGTTGAAAATAAATTGATGATATATATCCTGTATTTCAAGATGAACTGATGGAGCTTTACAACCTGGGAAAATATGTTTTTTTAATGAATAAGTGATCCTGCCTTAATAGACTTTTTAATACAATAAATTAAAATTACTCTATGTACAAAGAAAAATTTTGCTAAGGAAATAGGACTGTAGTTTAAATAACAAATACAATAGTTTTATTTGACTTTCTAAATGTTGAAATTTCTAAATGTTAAGTATTTTAGGTGGTATTTCTAGGATAAGTTCCAAAAGTACAAAAAGTTCAACCATCTGGTGCTGTCTCAAATACCATGTGTAGGCTCCTACTGCAGACGGCCTAAGCTTCTGCACAAAGTGGGATTCCTTCGCCACAGCTTGGTCTGGATGCTAATGATCATCTGTTATAGGGTCCCCATTTCCTGAGGGTCCCCAGCTACAAAGAACAGAATGAGGACAACTAGGAGTGGAACTCACGCAGGTGAGAAGACAGCAGGTGGAAAGGCAGCTGGGGCACTAAGTGACTCAGCCTCTGCCATGACGGGAAAGTCAATACGTGTTCACAGTCCCAAGAGCGCATGCGCCCCAAAGGATCCCACGGTGACCACAGCACAGTGCGCAGGACGCGCCTAGGACACCTAAGCCTTCAGGTGTGTGCCCTCTCTGAACTGCTTCATCACTGTGGGGACTCACGAGGACAGAATGAACCAGCACCCGACAACGAAGACTCTTGGAAGATGGTAGTAATTTGCCAAATTTCAGCAGAGATAAACATGGAAGGCATTTGAGGAACCTCAGGCAGGACCAAGCAGCTCTTCTGGAGATAGGAAAAGCTTCCTGGAGAAGATGAGGGGGCCAAGGCTACTATGATCTCAGAGCACTGCTAGCAGCTGCCAGAAAACTGCAAAGGCCAGGCTTGGTGCTGGACAAAGGTTCTGTCTTCACAAAGAGAAAAGGGACCTAATGCTGCAAGTTACATACCAACTGGCTTGTGGCTGAGCGCCAGCAGATGGCTGCCCAGAGCAGAAAGGTGTTGGCGAGCATTTAGAAAAGGAAGAAGAAAATAGCAACACCCGACACAGGCGCTTTAAGAAGCCAGGTGTCTTAGCTACTTTTCTCTCATTCCCGGGACAAAATACTTGACACCCAAATTTAAAGGGAGAAAAGGTTTATTTAGCTCACAGTTTGTAGAGGTTTCAGCCTATAACTGGCTGGCTCCAAGGCAGGGTGGCACAGGCAGAGGGGCACCATTCATCATGTTGGAAGATGGCACAAGCAACAAGAGAAAAGGGGAAACAAGTTTCTTTCTGTCCCTTGGATTTTATCCTGAGCTTGGATTAGGGTGGTGCCAATCCAGTCAGTATACTGATTCAGCAATCACCTACCCTTAATCCCAGCACCCTTAATCCTAGCATTGGACCAGTCACAAACTCTAGATGAGGCTACTTCCAAAAAGGCCCCATTAATAAATACATGAGGCTTTAGGAAGACACCTAGACACAAGTTATAACACCAGGGAAGCTAACCCTTTCCTCGGGAAGTGCTGATAGCTTGGCCAACTAAGGGCCATCGACCACTTATCCAGAATCTCAGGCTTGTAACCTTGGTTGTAAGTTCTTCCATGATGCATCTCTCCTGAACTGAGAGCCCTGCCCATCCTTGTAAACGTTCCCCAGGAAGCCTTGCGTACTGCCCAGTTCCAGGTCCAGTGACCTCCTCACTTGGGCAGCCTGAAGCACTAGCACTAGCTGTCCCCAGCAGTCCCCAGAACCCCAAGTCTCCACTCCTACCTGTCCCCAGCAGGCTGCTCATCTGTGCACACAGAGAGACAACCACAACCTTTCCTCTCTCTTCTTGTTCTCTTCCTTCTTCTCCCTTTGTAGGCCAGGCTGGCCTTGAATTCATGGTGATCCTCCTGCCTCAGCCTCCCAAGTGCTGGGAATAGAGGTGTGTGCCACCACACCTAGGTCTTCCTTTTTTTTTTTAAAGCTCTTTCTTGAATTGTTTCTTCTATACCACTGCACTGCTAGAAATAGAAAGGGGCACACATGCTTTTCAAAGTGTCCTCTACGAAGTGATACTCCAATGTCTTTACCCTGAGGTAAAATGGCACAAACAGGACCCTTCTTGAGGCCTTCATGGGCCCTAAAAGCTCATGGGAGGCCTCAAATTTTATCAAATACACCAAAGTACCACTATCTAATATAATTTTTACTGTACAGTTAGGATTTAAATAATTTTGCTTTTGAAGTTATTTGGCTAAGAGTAACTCAATTTACAGTTGGCTCTGATTTCTCAGCAAACATCAGGTGTGTTCTGGAATTCCTGGGAAGTGAGAAAAATCTAACCTACAAACTGTTTGCAAAAGTAACAGCATTTTTATGAAGACTAAATTTAACAATTAATGAATTTGACAAGATGTTACACTTTGCAGAAATTTAATTACACACTAATAAATTCCAATGGTGTAGTTTTCTGTTCATATTTTAGAGCCAGTAAGTTTTACTGAGGCCTCAAACATTTTCATAAACTCCTGGAAAGCTGGCTGACCTCAGGCGCTGCACCTGCTGCCTGAGCACGAACACGGCTTGCGCAGCGGGCAGGTGCCCTTTGCTCTTCCCTGGAATGGCTGGAGGTTCCAGTGGGCTCCCTGGCTCTGTGGAAACCAGAGGCGCCTTCGTGAGCACACAAAGTGCTCCTGTGGTTAGGCCACGGCTTTGTGCCCCGCAGAGTGATGGATATAGACTATATGTGGCCACAGCTAAGTTATTATTTTACCACGCTTGTGGATAAATGAGACTGCAGATCAGCATGACTGGTCCTCACACACCCAGCCCGTGGACCTCTCCTCTCAGACCCAGGGTCTGTCCTGGTGCTGCGGGAGTGGAGGGGGTGAGGCGGGAGGAGGGGCTCACACCTCAGCTGTCTACATGCTCTGGCACTCAGATGGGTAACTTCCAGTTAGGAAATACCAGACCCAATTTTTAACAAGTAGTCACTTCTGTTAGAAAAATGTTTCATGAAGCAGTAAAAACAATTTTTAGAGGCAGATCATCAGTGAGAACGCTCAAGAACGCCATATAGTTCTGCGGGCGCAGCTTCCCAGGACATTCAGGCCACAGGGACATCTACACAGCCCAAGGCAGTGGAGTCCTGAAGCTTAGGACGAGGCTTAGAGGATGCAGAGCCTGTCAGTTGTCTCTGCTCCTCTCTCCACTCTAGGAACACAGCCAGGGGAGAAGCCCGCTGCCCACTGAAGGGCCTTTTCCATCTTCCCACTCCCGGCCTCAGAGGAGCTGCAGTTGGCTTGGTCAAGCATTTGCCAAGCTACCTTTTGGGGCCCAAGGGGGTGAACGAAAGCTGCTGCACTCTGTGAGCCCACTTCAACACTGAGTTTGGGGGGTGAGACAGGAGCCGACCAGAGACCCAAGAGAGGAAGCAGAAGAGGAAGTTGTGCTCCGGGCTGACCTGGCTACTGGCCCCACTTGGCTTTACCAGCAAGGCCCCATCTGGAGGCTGTCCAGAAGGTGGCCCGTGGTTTCCTCGGAGGCCACGTGCCCTGTGTACTTGATGTCTCCGTTAAGACCCCAGGGAGCAGGGAGCAGGTAAAGGGGCTTTGACACCCTAACAGATCAGCTCCAACACTTAGCAAAACGGGCCTGAGCTCTGCACATTTTCTACTCCTGAGTGCCAGAATCTTGCCCCTGCCCCCTGGCGCCCAGTCCTGTGCACTTCCCACACCTTTGATGTCCCTCCGAGAGCCACAGCCTCAGCTTGCCAGGGTGGCTGCGCTGCTCTTCACATGGAACATTCCGGCCATGGTGTAAATGTGGTCTTTATGGAGGTGAGGTTGGGGTGCTCATGACGCTCTGGGCCTAGGTGCTGCAGAGTTAGTGTTGGCCTGGTGCTCTGGGTAGAGCGGCCACTCAGAAGGAGAGCCAAAGTAAACACTGCCCGGTGCCCGCCCTGTGCCAAGGGAAGCACTCTGCCCACTACACCTTGAAAATCCAGCTTTGCTGACAAAAAAGATTTCCATTCTCTAGTTTAATATATCCTTGTGGCCTTCACAGAAATTCTCACATTTAAAATACATACTTTAATAGACTGTGGATCATATCTATTAGTAAATAGCCTTATATTTAGTCTTGGAAATTAAAAAAAATAGCAATTTGTGGCTGGGGGACAGGATGAACAACTTCCAACAGATCGGCCTGCATGTTTCAAAGGGAATAAAGAGTGGTTTTGCGGAGCACCTGCTCCGGCTGGACTCTGAAGCGCTCTATGCTGGTGGCATCCTTGGGAAAGGTGTTGTTCTTCTCTCATTTTATAGAAGAAGAATCTACCCCAAGTCCCCTGTTACAGGGAAAGGAACTAAGATTTGAGCTGAGGCATTCCCTAGCGCCAAACCTCCTCCGTCATGGACTCCTTAGCAAAGTCGGGCCCACACCTGGCCTTCATTAGCAGGCATCCGTACATAACAAGGACACTGCATTGTTTTTGTTACAGTTAGAGACCTCTCACAAAAGCAGCCCATTTTGACTAAGCCATTGTAATAGAGCCACAGCATCATTTTCCAGCTGCCAATTTTTCAGCACAACTTATTTCTTGGACTAATTTTCCTCCACCGTTTATGTGTTTTATCTTTCCCACTAGTGCCTTTAGTGTAAGAAAAGGAAACACTGGGATGCAGGAGACGTGGTAGAAGTCTGCAAAGGCTTCAGAGGGAAAATGGAGGCATGGTTCTTGGTGGAAGCTGCTGAGTTCCGGAGCCATGGGAAGTACAGGGCCGGGGGAGAGGCTTCCCTAACAGCAGGCAACGCTAAGCACTTCAGTACCATTCTACATCTAGCCCATGAGTCCAAAATTCTTAGAGAATTACCAGATTCCTGCCCCCAAAAAAATTAAGAGAAAAAAGAAAATGTCCAAGTCCTGAGACATTAAAATAACTGGAAAATGGGTAAAGAACACCAAGAGACAGGCATAGGGGAAAAGTTATCAATAACAATTAAAAAAGAGATATCATATCTTGAGCAAGCTGAATTATAAATATTTATTTAGTTTTTAACCTGGCTGACCGGCAGGTTGAAAGAGTCAAAATTTAAGGACCAGTCCTCAGGACACAGAGATCCAAGTCTGGGCCCTGACCTTCAAGTATACTCTTGCTGGGGACAAAGAAGAGTGCTCGAGAGGGTGGGCTCTGGGCCACACAGACCGCACAGCCTTCCCTGCCTCTTACTGGCCTTGTGGCCTTAGACTGTCCCCCAAAGTCCCCAGGCTCCACTTTCCTAATCTGCAAAGTGAGGGGGGCAGACTACTGCCACCTCCCAGGGTGCCAGAGGATGGGGGCACAAGCACCCCACAGGGCTTGCTGTAGGAGATGCTCAGTACACTGCTGCTACTGTTACTATTTTGTTATTATGACCACTCAAGATAGGACTCTCCCAGAGCTAGGGGTTCATAGCCTGGGGCCTGGGGATCCATCCATCTGCCTTCTGAAACTTTATTTACCAAATGGTGTAAGACTGTATTTTTCAAAACAGAGAGTCTAGAGCTTTCACTAAATTCTTAAAGGAAGTGGAGACCCCAAAACATTTTTAAACATCTGCTTTTTAAAAATAACCCTTTGAGGGCCAGGGATATAGCTCAGTGTCACAACACCTGCCTGGCAAGTGAAGGTCCTGAATTCAATTCCTAGCGCGTGGGCATGCGCGCACGCGTGCGCGCGCACACACACACACACACATACACACACACACACAAAGTGAAAACAGTCCCCTGCAGACATGTCAAAGGTAACAATGAAACCATCGATGGTACCCACTGAGGCAGCACAGGCCGAGTCCCAGGCTGACCTGCTACCTTCCCAGTTGCCTCCAAAGCCTCCAGATGTCCCTTTAGGGACAGTCCCTCCATTTCCTAATCCCCAGGAGCCTGAGGACTTGCTCTCAATGGCGAGAGCGACTGCCAGGCTTTGGGTCACTAGCACACCCATCAAACGGCCCCTCCTGTGCTGCTGCCCTCAGGAAGAGCTAGGAGCCTCCTACACCCACCGCGCTCTGCTCCAGCTGGCGGGGACAGACTCCCATTCTATGCTGCAGTCTCTGGGGCTCAAGCCAAAAACAACCAAAAGGTTTTTCTCCTTCCTGAATGTTCTTCTAGGAGATTGACCTCCCCTTCCCCAAGACAGCTACTAAGTGAGGCCTTGGGCCGTAAGGGGCAACAGGGAGGGAAGGAATTTAGGAAGGGAGGCAAGAAAGAAAGGAGGGAGTGAGTTCACCCCTATGTGGGGAGAGGGCTGGGAAAAAAGAAGTGGGTAAGAAGCCCCTGGAGAATGATGAGAGGAACCCACAGTCAACTGACCTGGGTCCCAGGGACTCATGGAGGAGCAAGGCAGCTTGACAGGCACTTTTCTGTCAAGCTCGTGGGTGCTTACACATGGTGGCTACAAGATCTCAGGATAGGCCTTGCCTTATAACCATCATTCAGGGACTTTGGGAGTCTAGCCACCAGCCAGTGGGGACACTGAGAAGCTGGAGATAGGAGGAAAAGTACAGTATGCCTGCCACCATTGATGTGTGCCCCTGCACACAGAAGGCAGGACTCTCCAGGGCCTGCAGCTGAGGGAGTCCTGGGGAGGCCAGCTCCCCTCACTGCCACCAGGACCCAGTTTGGTCCCTATGAGGTATGGAACATAATAGTTGTTGAATGAATATAGATATCAAAAGAGCAAGGTGGAATTTTTTAAGCATTATTGATCTTAACCATTCTCAATCTGGAAATGAATATTTTGAAGAGACTGATGCAAAGTGTGCTGATTTTATTATTTAAAACTATGTGGTTGAGTAGACTTTGCAACCTTGCTGACGCTTCCTCAGATCAGGAGGAAACACCTCACCTGTCTGGATGCTGGTGACTCAAGTCTGTGTGTTCTTGCCGATACGATCCACTCAGACCATGGGGACAGCTGGGGGCCATGAGTGAAAGAGCTGGAAGACTCAGGAGAGCCCTTCCAAAGAGTATGCCTTGGAGGCAAAGTGAGGTGTGGCCTGGAGACAGGCAGTGTGTGACATACATGTCTCTATTCCCAGGCCCATGGAGAGACTGTCTGCAGGCCCTGGAGGATGGCCACGACACCAGCTCCATTTACCTAGTGAAGCCTGAGAACACGAATCGCCTCATGCAGGTGTGGTGTGACCAGAGGCACGACCCAGGGGGCTGGACCGTCATACAGAGGCGCCTGGATGGCTCTGTCAACTTCTTCAGGAACTGGGAGACATACAAGGTGAGACCCAGCAGGGCCTGTCTGTGCTGTACCTGGCCAGCACCAAGCCAAGGAGGACTAGGACAAAGGCATTTTGCAAGCCTGAATGGTGAAGACAGGTTTCTTCCCTGTCCACTGCTGGAGTGTACTGCAAGACAGCAGCTCAGAGTATGGACCACCAAAGTCTCACAGGATGGCGTGTGGGCAGCATCTTACTGAGGCTGCTGATTTTGAAGCCCAGACTCCCTCAAAGTGGGGAAATGTGGTCCCTTGGTCTTAACTGCTGGGCCATCCTCTGGGCTCCCCAGTTCCCAGGGCACTGCAGTGTTCATTCTTATAGCAGGAAAGGTAGCCAGGCATCAGATATGCATCACTCACTCTTCCAAGCAGACGGCCTGAGGGTGGCCTGAGCAGCCCAGGTTACTAGGCATCTGCCATGTGGCTGAAACTAGGCAGGGCTCTTCACCACAACCTCATGTAGCTTCATAGCAAGCTTTGGGGAGGGTCCTACCTGATGGTGTGGGGAAGGAGTCCCCAACTGCACAGTTGTAAATGCATCAAAGAAGCGACTGCAGCTTAGGTCCCTGATGCCAAAGCCACAACTCCGTAGCGGCGATGCTGCCACACACGGCTGGGTCATGCCTGCTTCTTGGTTTCCTTCCTTCCAACTTCGCCCTGCCCACCTCCCGACCAGTTTGTCTCTGCTTGCTTCTCTTCCACTCCTAGCCTGTGGGCTCCCAGAGACCCTTCTACTCTCTTGTCTCTCGTGGGGTGGCACAGCAGAGCTCTCAAGGCATGCATTAGCTTGAGTCCTGGCTCCCCTGTCTAGGAGGACGACAGCGACTTGCTCTTGTGTTTGTCTGAGGACTAATAAAGACACTCAGGAGAAGTCCTCAGCAGAGCGCATGCACGCCAAGTGCTGACCACACAGCAATGGTCATCACTGTCAACACTCCCATCTGCTTCCAAGACCCTGGCAGCCTTTACTCAAGTGATGACCTCCAAAACACTACATTCAAAATAACAACAAGACCAAGACCTTGAAGGAGCCCAGGTGGCTATGACACAGTGGTCACTGCTCACACCTATCAGGCATGGTAGAGATGGCATGGCACATCCCAGAGGAGGAAACTGAGGCTCACGGTGCTGAGGGCCCTAACCAAGACCTGCTAGCCACAGGCCTTCTGTGTCCCAGGCCTTGAGTGACCATGTCACACATGCTCCTGCAGTAGTCCTACCTATTAGAGTGAGGTGGAATTGAGGCTTAGAAAGGCAAAATCAGCCAAGAGGCCTCAAGTCCCAGAGCCATGAGGTGAGGGAGGGCTTGGGGATGGAGCCAGGCCTGCTCGAGTTCTGTTTCCTTCTTGGGTGGTTCTACTGGGGTGTGTTCCGGAGGCAGAACCCCAGTCGGGCCACTGCAGGCTCCACAACCATGTTCTTGTGCTCTTTCACAGCAAGGGTTTGGGAACATCGATGGTGAGTACTGGCTGGGCCTGGAGAACATCTACTGGCTGACCAACCAAGGCAACTACAAACTGCTGGTGACCATGGAGGACTGGTCCGGCCGCAAGGTCTTTGCAGAATATGCCAGCTTCCGTGTGGAGCCAGAGAGCGAGTATTATAAGCTGCGTCTGGGGCGCTACCATGGCAATGCAGGCGACTCCTTCACCTGGCACAATGGCAAGCAGTTTACTACACTCGACAGAGACCATGATGTCTACACAGGTAAGAAGACTGGAGTCTAACCCAGGTTTGCAGTAGTGAAAAGAGGTCTCCCAGAGCTGGAGCCCCTGGTTCCAGTGTGTGGGTACAGGAAGGCCCAGGGCAATATGGCCAGCCCTTGAGGGGCCCTCCTCTGCCCACTGCCCTCAGATTTCCTTTGCACAGTTGGGTCACAGTAGCTTTTATAAAAAAGGAAGGGCAGAAATATGTACCAATCACACATGCAGGGGCCACCCTGAGCCAACTCAGTCATTGCTGGACCACACTCTGCCCTCCTCACCTCTGAGGCATATGGACCAGTGGACTCCAGGCCACATACTCTGAGCTGTGAAACTCTGCCCTCAGCCCATTGCATAATTTTCCCAGGGGTTTCCACATCTGAAAGTAAGAGAAATACCTGAGAGCAGCATAGGGAGCAGGTTACAGAGAAAGCACCTCAAGTGCCTTGTCTAGGACTGCATATGGTGAGAGCTCTGTTTACTCCCTGCTACTAGCACGCAATGTTAATGCAACACCGTAAGGAAACTACTACGAGGAGACCAGATAGGAGAGATGAATGATTTCTCCAAGATCATCCATCAAGCTAGGGGTTTACTAAGAAGTCTTTATCAGATACAAAGAAAACAAACAAGGTAGAACACAGAACACTAAAAAGGTGCACCAACAGCCTGGCCCTGAGTGCAGATATCAGCCTTGCCTCACCCACGGCGATGTTTCCTAACGTGATGTTTCCATGTTGATGTTGGTGATGGATGGACATGTTGGCAATGCCAGGCCACCAGAGACTGGCACCACCCCCCGGGCAAGGCTGAGTCTGCCTTGTTGGGTGAGCCTGACCCTTTCTACCCAGCCTCCTAGTCTGAGCAAGTCCCACCACCCACCATGGAGGAGTGAGCTCTGCATTGCTCAGAAAGGACAGCACACGTGTTTACTGGGGTAGGGTGCCCCACTCCAGTAGTTGCCAGGTCCCCATGGCAACTACACTCCCACACTCCTGTGAACACTTCTTGAAACATCAGGGGACAGGTAGGATGTGCCCACCCACCCTCACACCACACAGATATCTCTGTCACTCACTGACCCCGAACTGACCCTGGTGGAAGGGAAGCTGTGGAGGAGCAGGCCCCCACTCTGCAGCAGAGGGGCTTCTAGAACAGCAGGGCAGGAGGAGGGCCCTCAGGGCTTCTCAGATTCTGGGACAGGATGCAATGGTGGCTGCTGCAGCACACCATGGGGAGGAGGTACAGGAGCATTCTATCTAGGACTTAAAACGCTCCCCTGGGCTTCTGGCCTGAGTGTGTGGGGCCAGTGCAGGGGGCCTCCCCTGGCAGATGGTGCTTATGGCCTTGAGTGGTGGGCCTGGGGCCAAGGCTCTCCAGGTTTTGGCTGTGGACAGCCTGTGACCTCCCCATGCCATCCCACAGGCTTGGCTCCATAGAGCCCCCCAAGCCCCAGTGGGATGGGGCAGCCTCTGCCTGAAGAAGAGGTCCCCTCCCAGGCCTCCCAATGCCTGGGAAGCCTGGGAAGCTCCTCTTCCTGCTCTGCCTGGGCAGCAATGCCCCTGCACGCCGCTCACACCTTGCCCACGCACCTCATTGTTTCAAGCTGCTTGTCCTTGGCAGCAAGGCTCAGCAGGACGTAACAACACGAGTTTCAGGAAATAGCCTCCTTTCATGAAATAACACAAAAGTTACTTGGATGGAGTATAGGCTGGGGAGGAAAAGAAGGGCATTTCTTTTTAAACACTTCCTTTGTCATACTGTAAAGACTCGACCCAATTCTTTCAACTCTTAATTCCTGTGAAGAACTCCTTTCACTCACCCCATCACCCCAGCCTATTTCCATTTCCTCTGCAGAAGCCTGGGCTCAGAGTTAAACACTGGTCCTCACTTAATCCTCACAGTGGGCCTGTGACAAAGGCATTGTTTTTGCCCTCCTTTTACAGATGAGAAGGCAGTGATGGGGAGAGGTGAAGCCACTATCTGCACTCTCATAGCTAGATGCTTAGAAACCTAGCTTCTAAGGCAGGTCTGAGCAGTGCTAAAGCCTGGCATGACCCTTGCTGCCAAGGGCCCATCTTTCCAGTGTTCCTTCTCTGAAGGCCTCCTAGACAGGGTTCGGGGACACCCAGCACCTCACCCAGACACCTCCTCACTCTCTTCTCTCCTGCAGGAAACTGTGCTCACTACCAGAAGGGAGGCTGGTGGTATAATGCCTGTGCCCACTCCAACCTCAACGGGGTCTGGTACCGAGGGGGCCATTATCGGAGCCGCTACCAGGATGGGGTCTACTGGGCTGAGTTCCGAGGAGGATCCTACTCCCTCAAGAAAGTGGTGATGATGATCCGGCCCAACCCTAACACCTTCCACTAAACCTGTCCCCCTCCTGACCTTACGTGGCCATCACCAGAAGCTCTCCCCAGCCTCGCAGGTCCAGCACAATGAGCAGCTCCTCACTGGTTCTTTTCAATGTTGAAAGGGCCAGAACCCTGGATTTTGTTTTCCCAAGTCACTGTGCCAGAAAATGGGACAGAACTCATGCAGTGTTCTCTGTCCCTCCTTCTTTTCTTCACACCAGAAAGCCCCTCAAGTTTCCAGGACAGGACAGGGCAGGACTGCTGACAACTTTGTTCAAAAAAATGAAGTCTCTACAATAAAAACACAACTGCAGACTATCTTTACAATATAGTGCATGAGCCTCTCCTGTGTGCACTTCTGTGTATACCTCACGTGTATGCACTCAGATACACACCGCTTGTGCTTTGTCTAGAAATATACATGGGTTTGCCATAGGACACACCTAGAGTGTGCTACACCCTAGTTATGTACTCTCTGCAATTCTCAGATGTTGAAGCTGTTGCCACCGCTTTGCTCTTAGGAATAAAACACTTCCTTAGCGCTCTGTGACTTGAGCCTGTAGGCTGATCAACAGGCCGTGCAGCACCAATTCAAAGACTAATCCTTGGCGTGGCCTTGGTGTTCCTGGATTCTTCCAGGAGAGTTTACATGGCTCGTTTCTCACATAGGAGATCCTCTCTTAAGAACCCCTGGGAACACCTAATCAGATTTCAAAATCCCCTTCACTCTCCGTTTATTGGTGTTCCCCATTCTCAGGACTTCTCATCGTCCCTCTACCCAGTACACTCATGCACCCCCTGGGCAGCACCCCCTGTGCCTCTGCCCCTGGCTGCTCACTGTAGTTCCAGGCATCTCTTGTCTTCCTACCCCTGTCTACCTTTTCTGCCATGAGACCTCCTTCTCAGGCAAGATTCCTCCACCTGTTAGAAGGAAACAGTTCAGACTTGGGTTCTGGCTGGAAAAGGGGAGGCCAGCCCCAAAGCTACAGCAGTGACCACATAGATTACGTATTTAGCTTTGTATGCTCCATTCATACTTTAGCTTCTACTTCATCTTAACCTCCACACAAATAGCAGCCTACCTTGCCAAAGACACTCAGCCGAAGGGAACTTAATGTGCCAAGATGGCTAAGGACTGGAGGTCCCACCACAGGCAAATCACAGCCTGTATCTCATTGATGAACTGTACTTTCCTGGAGGACAGGGGCCACACACAGAACCGGTTGCTTCTCAGGAGCTGCTCGATCACACCAGGCCTCCAGATCCTTTAGTTAGTGCTCAGCAGCATGGCAGCTTCCTAAGTCCTGTTGGGCGCCACAGTGCCAGGATGACTGCCACACCGAGGGTGAAACCCTCCCAGTGGGCATGTGGGTCAGGCCTCAAGGTGTGGGGCATTTGGTACTGTCCATGGCTGGGTGTGAGCCGGTTACCTCAGCATTTCTCAGAAGTGTACCATGTAGCATGTTTCATGTATATAAAAGGGAGGGTTTTTTAAAAAATATATTCCCAGATTATCTTTGTAATGACATGAATCTGCAATAAAAGCCATCAGTGCTACGTGGATGTACCTGCACCATGTGCTGCTATTTCACAGTGCTTTCCTGCGGCTCTCAGCTTGTAGTCTCTTTAAATAACACCAGAAGGAGGTTCAGCAGGGTATACGCCCAAACTGTTCACAGCGCACTCTCCCATGTAGCTCCCCCCTGCTCCCCAGGAGGCCTACTGGTCACCTGTGTTGGGTCCAAGCCCCAAAGTAGAGAGCTCTGAGTCAAACTGGACACTGTGAAGCAGCCCCAGTGCTCTCCCCAACCCCACTCCAGTACCCAAAGCTGAGACTTGTCCAAACCACACTCTGGCTGTATGGAAAGAATAGAGGCTCTCAGAAACGTGGAGCCCATTCTCCCTCCAGAAAGACAGGATGAGGCCGGGTCACTGGGCAGCAGCATGGAACAGAGGCTTGGGAGATGGGATGGGAGTGGTAGTCAGGGCCCCAAGCCTGAGGGTCAAAGCTGCTGCCTCACCAGAAAACACAACCAGTCCAGCATCCCAGGCCTGACGAGGCCAGGTCCATCGCAATCGTCTGTCTTCCACCCCAGCAGTGATCTTTTTTTTCAGTTTGTTTGTTTTGAGGCAGGGTCTCATTTTGTAGTGCAGGTTGGTCTAGGACTGATAGTGGTTCTCCTGCCTCAGCCTTCTAAGTTTTAGGATTACAGGTGTATACACTATGCCCAGCCACCTTTTAAAGTACACAATCATAGGAGTTCTACTAATCTTGGGTTTTCCATGGTGGGCACATTTGTTACCCATATGAAAGTCACAAAGCCTGAACTTTCTCCTCCCCTGGCCCTGTCTCTTGGGTTTGGCAAACACCTTGGACATCCATGTTCTACGAGCAAGTAATGGTGAACCCCCTCACCAAATCTTGCCAATTTCAGTAAGATTGACAGAGAAACTTTCCAATTGCTGAAAACAAAGGTGATGGGAGTCCAGAGACTCTGAGAGTCCAAGGGGTTTCCCCAGCCTTCCAGAGTGTCTCACCCATCTCAGTCTTCCTGACCCTGGCTGTAGTATGAGAACAATAGCTACGGGACTATACAAAAAGGGTACATCTTAAGAGCAACAGACATGTAAAGATACTCTTTCTGTCTCAGCTTCACTTGAGATCCTAAAGGCTAAGGAAAAAATATTAGACACCACAGATTGCACATTCCAGAGCAAAGTAAAGGGCATCACTTCAAATGAGATGGCTCCAAACCGGCTCTGCGGCATTGCCACCTACATCTTGGTGAGAAGCACAGTGGAGGACCCCAGGGTGGAGGAGAATGGGTTCTCCTTCTAGGTCTGCCACCATCACAGGGAGGGCAAGGGTCCATCCCACCTACATCAGGTGAGAGAAACATCAGGGTGCTGATCACTCCCAGAGTGTGGCCTCGGTGAGCACGGGCAGGTCTGCTGTAGACCCCAACCCTAAGACTCCAGGTTCCAAGCTCCTGAAGTGGAAGATGCTGCAACTCTAAAGGCCAGAGAACTCAATGAGCAGCCAGTCAGGGAGGCAGAGGGCTATGCCTGAGATCTCGTGAAGAGGCAGACCTTATGTCCTCCCTGGCTCTTAAAGCTGGTGGAGCGTAGAACTCTAGACTATCTGGAATCAAGGTGGTGTTATTAGAAAGGACTCACTGGGTTGTAGAGGGACAGGGTTTTGTCATATCTGATACCACGAAGAGTTCTCGGTTTTGACTGGAAAAAGAATCATCCACAGAGCACCTCAAGAGGCACTGAAAGAAAATAAGGTTGGTTTCCTTTTACACTTGACTGATTCCAGCTCATTTAATAAGCTGGTTACATAAGGACACGAGGTATCTCCTCAGGCCACAGGCAGGGACGCAACTGGACCTCCCAAGGGCTAGAAACCAAAAACTGCCTGAAAGCCCTTCAAGAAGCAAGGCAGAATCCTACCTGGCTTCTCTCCTCTTCTCTTCCCTTCCTATAGGGCTTTTTTTTGTGTTTCTCTCTGTTCCTCTAATCTCACTGCTTGTCCCAGCACATGAGACCAGACAGCCATTCTAAGCTCACTGTCCTCCTGCTCTCAATGGCGCACTTTATATTCTCTGCTAATTCCTGGGCAGAGGATACAACTGGCCAGCCAGGCTGTGCATCCACACCATCTCATGGGCTTTGCAGCAGAGCTAGGTAGAATGAACGCTGCAGCTAAGGAACAACGCTGGGCAAGAGGCAGAGGCAGTCCCCAGGTTCCTAGAGAAGTAGGGATTATGGGCTGGATCTCTCTATAACAAGGTGTTTAAGTTATGCTTCAGCTGTCACTGGCCCCCTATCCTCTCTTGGCACCAAACTTTACAGCTAGGTGAATTCTAGTCTATTAAGCATCCACTGAGGTCCTATTCCCTAACTCCTCCCATGCTAACCCCTGCTTTCTCCCTAAAGGACACACCAATTCATCTGGGTCACTAAACATGATGCCTGGCTATGCCCTGATGGGCCCCCTCCACTCTTTCTGCGTATGCGGGATTTTTCAACAGTCTCCTGGAATGCAGTGGGCATCAAGGTCTCTGTTTCTGGGGGCTCCCTTGCTATGTTTTGCTCTGCATAACACTAACACCACTGACAACTTATTGAGAGCTTTCCACACATACCAGGTATCATGCATATCTCTAAATTCTTGCAACAGCCCTACTAGGTAGGTTCTATGAATAGCCTTTCAACAGAGAAAACAAAGCCTCAAAGACGTACATGACTTCCCCAAGAAAATGCAGCCTGAGACACTGGGAATTTAAATTGGTCTGGTTCTTCTGTTCCTGCCTCACCCCACCCAAGGAGGAGCTGAAAGCAGCAGGGCTCACATCTCCTCCATTATCACTCACCACTGTGTCTGACAACCATGCTGGTCCGCAGCCTCCTGGCCAGAGAGTGGATATCATGCATGTCTGTGCAGAACGGCTGGCTGTCAGGAAGCCAGTAGCCCAAGGCTGTGTGCCCAATCTGCCTCAGCACAATGAGGACAGAGTAACAGGGGCAGCGATGGAAAATGTTTCACAGCTTCTGGGGCCTTCTAGTTCTTTGCCAGGGTCAACACCAGTGGCCCCTTTTTTCTCTTCTTCCTGTGGAACAGAGACCCACTTGTCCTACAGTTTATAGGCTTAGTGGTCTCTGTGTTTGGCACTTAGTGTCCCACCTGGGGCTAGTCTGTGTCACCTTATGTACCAGTTCTTCCTGGCCCAAGACCTAGTCTATATTGTCTGATAACGGGGTCATGGGCAGGAGGGCTCACAGTTCCACACCTCTCGGACTGGGGCTTGCTGACTCTGGTCTCATTCAGATGCTTGGGTTAGACCAGAACCAGTCCAGCCCATGCCCAGAATTCAGTCCCTTGGTCTTGGTGCCAGCCATCCCTAAGACATTTAAGTAGTCTGTATCTCTTGACCTTGGCATCCTAGGTCAACCAGTCCATACATAGGACCTGGACTTGGATTATACCTCCCATCTGCACAACTTCCCAAAGCACTCCCACATGCTGCCCCTCCTGGTTGGGTGGCCGCCTGGCTGTCCTGTGCCTGTGCACTGATGGTCATGAGGAATCTGGCTTGGTGGGCTGGTCATGGGCTGCTCCCTTTCCCACTAAAGCTAGGCATATCTCAGAGTTGGCAGAGAGCTCCTTGGCCACAGCTGCCTGGAACTTCAGCAGAGCTGGGTGCCATCCAGAGCGCGGAAGCACAGCTCTCATGGAGGGAATGGAATTCAAGCTCCCTTCTGAAGCCACATGATGACAGGGGCCCACACCCTAATCATCTCAACAGAGGACAGGATCAGAAGAAGTATACAGCCTCATGGAAGCCCAGAACATGGAGCAAGTGCCAGATGCATGTGCTGGACATGAACCGCAGGTCAGCCTCCTCTGCCCAGGAAACCAAAGCCAGACAGCTTTCCCTCACAGATCGCAACAGTGAATACTATGATGGGGACACAGAGACATGGAGCAGGACTGGTAACTCAAGAAGCAGGTGGGTGGAGGACCACCCCAGAGCCTGAGAACTGACAGAGAATTGTATGCTTAAAGGATGTCATCTTGCACCTGTCATCTCAGTGTAAGAGATGACTGGCAATATGTGGCTCGGGAGAATGAGAAACAGCCTGGCTAACACTACGGCTACAGGAAAATCGTAAATGGTCTGCACCAGCAGCTCCACGCCTACCACCTAGTATGCCTATTTCAGAACGGAGATGGGAAAATACATTCACAGGCAGAAAGATGCTCGCAGTGTGCCATCTGCAAAAGGGAGACATCGCTTCAGTGATTATCAGTTAGGCCATGGAGATGCAGATCAGCAAATACCCAGCAACACCAGTGAAGCACCCGGGCATCTGTGAGTGCCACAGAAAGAAGCAGAGCATCCCGTTTGTTGATACTGAACGGCACCTGTGACATCTTCAGTTGGAAAGAAAGTAAGGTGGGCCGAGGAGATAGCTCGGTGGAATAAGTGCTTGCTGGGCAAGTGCAAGGTCCTGAGTTCAATCCCAGGTACTGCCAAAAAAAAAAAAAAAAAAAAAAAAAAAAAAAAAAAAAAAAAAAAAAAAAAAAAAAAAAGAACTTAAGGAAAGAAAGTAAGGTGCAAAACAGCATGTATAAAATGCTCCCAATTTGGTTAAAAAGTACAGAATTATTTCCCTCCCATACATGGCACACTGCTTGTACATGAGGATGGCAAAGTCTGGACTGGTACACAAGCCACTGCTGGTGGCGGGCGCCTTGGGCAGGTGCAAAAGAAGATGATGATTTTTACTTAGTACTTACTTTGTACTTTTTAATTTGAATGATCTGTATGGCAAGCCATGCATTACTTTGGTAATTTTAAAAATTTGCTTAAGGAATGAGTGGGTATCTAATGTCATTCCTGGGAATAATCTTTCTGGGTATAACATGAAACAGACTCATTTCCTCTGAAAAGGTGCTGAGGGCCTCTGGAGGCCAGCACGCCCTGGAGTCCAGGGCCCAGGATGCACAGCCACAGCTGTTCTGAAGATGGCCTTCCAGGTCCTGGTCAGTCACCCC
The DNA here is from genome assembly GCA_004027915.1 of Capromys pilorides. Taxonomy (NCBI): domain Eukaryota; kingdom Metazoa; phylum Chordata; class Mammalia; order Rodentia; family Capromyidae; genus Capromys; species Capromys pilorides. The sequence continues at coordinate 12,359 of PVKN010000787.1, read as the reverse complement.
GAAGCTCTGTTCCTTACAGAGCTGCAGGCACTCACTGCCTTTCAAAGAGACAACCACTTTCTTAACCAATAGTTTCCCTCCTCAAAATGAGGTTTTGTGAGGGGTCTTGTGTTTTCTGCTGCCTTTGGGGATCTTATGGCCACCACGTGTAGTGATGGTGGATTTTGCCCCAGTATAGATGGCAACACCAGACAGTCAGTGTGGGCTAGTGATCAAGGTGGTACAAGGTATACAACAGACTAGCTATCTATCCACTGCCATATGACAAATACTCCCAAACTGCCAGTACATATTATCTTATTCGTTCTGTGGATCACAAATTTGGATGTGTTTAAATGGGTGTCTCTGGCTTTAGTCAAGCTGCTGGTTGAGGCTGTAGTTTCATCCGAAAGCTTTGACTTTTAGGCAGAACCTGTTACCAAACTCCCCCTGTGGTTGATGGTACCTTGGTCCCTTGCCACATGGGCCTCTCGGCAACCACACAGCAGCTGGATGCTCCCAGGAGGAGAGACTAGCGAGAGAGGAAGCAAAAGGAAGTATTCAACATGGAAGGAAAAGCAGTTGCCTTTAATATGAACTTTATTTATACTTGTAGCTATGAGATAAATGTGTCTCGGGGAAGGATGCAGGGAAGATTTGATGAGATAATGTGCAGAGTGCCTGGCACATGGTAAAAGAGTGAACATGAGTTGTTAAAATTATTATTAGCTTCTAAAGATCCAAAGGATAAAAGGAAGTCAGAGAACAAAGATACAGATTTCTGCTACAAAATCACACTTCTCTTGCACACAAAGGACTTATGCTCTTATTTTCGGAAGTGGAGGGTAGGGCATCAGACAAAACCTGACCTAGAGAAAAACCGATGGCAGGTCCTTCCTCCCGTACTGGGCCAGGAACAAAGAAACAAGGTGCTCCAGCTCTGAGCAGCAAGGCATACAGGAAGCCAATCTGCCCCTGAGGGCTCCCTTCCCAACCTTCATGTTTTCCTCACACTGTTTATCACCATGGAGACAGATGTTGAACAGAGGACGTACTAGTTAAGGCTGGGCAGAACCTCAGCTGAGAAAATGAAGTCTTGAGTTAAACTTGCTATCTGCCTGGCCTATGAAGCTGGGTAAATCACAGGTCAAATTGTGGGGTTTTTTTTTGATTCATTAATTCGAGGTTTTAATGACATCTTCTGGCTTTTTTTTTTTTTGTAAGAGAAAGACTAGAAAAAATTCCAAGAAATCTTTCCTCTTATGGAAGAAGGAATCTGAAATAATATACAGTTATACACTCTACAAAATAATGAAAAAGAAGGCTGGCAAGATAGCTCAATGGACTGCCTGCTTTGGCAAGCGCAGGGACCAGGGTTCAATGCCCATGCCAGCCTTGCCCATGGGCACACTGAGCTGGCCACCCAGTTCAGGTGTGGTGGCACATGCCTGTGATCCTAGCGCTGGGGAGACTAAAAACAGGAGGATCACATGTCCGAGTTGCATAGTGAGACCCTGTACCAAATACATTTTTAAAAAATGAAAAAATTTCCTGCATTTTTGGATGGGACAGTCTTTCAGTTCATCCTGTTAATTGAGAATCATGTTTGAGCTTATGCCAGGGGCAAGCTTTTTCTCTGCTTGGTGAATCCCAGAAAGGGCTGAATGCCTGAACTTAAGGAAAGGAATACTTGACAATGGCCTCCAGAGGAGGTGGAGGCAGCACTTTGGTCCTGAAGCATTGGCTATTAGGAAAAAGAAGAGCAGGAGGAATGCCTATGACTCCAGACAGGTCTACCCAGGTTAGGCTTTCCTTTCGACATCCCTTTACACATACGAAGCCCTGCTGCCCATGGGAGGAAGAAGCCTGGCTCCACATGGGGCACGCTGGAGAGCCTAACTGGGAAAGGCGGAGGCACCAGCAGTAAGGAGTTACAGAGCACATGAGTGCTCCTGGGGGTCCTTGGACACGTGCGGCTGGGGACTGGATGAGACTAGATTTCCTGTACTTGGAGTGGAATTTTTCAGTTGGACATGAAAGGAAAGGACTTACATGCTGACCAACATGGGGTCAGTTGGGTAACATGATTGGTATCCCTGATGTGGCTACTGTCAGATTTTGTTTGGGGTTGGCAACCCCCAAAGGGCAACAGCGTTTCAAACACATGACTCAAGAATCAGAAACCCCGTGGCATCCGTCTGCTCCACTACTCTTGTGTTTGCTGTTTCAGCTCCACTTTAAGACAACACAGCTCAAATGCACATGTGGGTTTTCCAAGCCCCAGTGCGGAGGATGCGCTGTGAGTCTCCATCAGGTGAAAGGGCTATGCTTACAGATAGCTCTGCCAAGTCTTTCTAAAACTTCGCTCTAAAATTAATTGTAAAGGCCTTTCCCTCCCCATGAGCACTTTCTGTACCACAATGATTCATTACAGGTTTATACATGCTCCTCTAATTGATCTCCTGCCTCCAACAGAACCTTCTGGAAGCTACTCACTGTGCTACAGCCAGCATGATGTATGTTAAATGCAAATCCAATTGAGTTGTCCCTTACTTAAACCCTTCCACGGTTCCCTACTGCGTTGCGGGGTCAGAGCCTGAGCTCCACACTCCCCGTGTCTTCTCCATGATCTGCCCCTCCCTTCCACTCCAGCTGCTTCCCATGATAGCCTCCCCCTCATCCTCTACTCTCCAGCCAGTTTTTCTAACAAACATGTTTTCCCCCACTTCAAGGCTCTTGCGTAAGCTGCTCACCTCCCCACATCTACAACGTGCTTGCTCATCCTTCCTGGTGACCTCACATGGGGTGTGAAGCTCCTCTATTTGCTCCTCTGCCTTTCCCTTTCAAATGATCAGTTTGGGACAGCCAAATAGCTCAGTGGCTTAAAGGGCCTGCAAGCAGGCACAGAGGCCGGGGATTCCATCCCCAGGCCTGCTGTGCCGGCCCCGAGGCGTGCTGAGATGGCAGTTGAGACTAGATGTGGCATATGTCCGTAATCTCAGCTCTTGGGAAGCTGTAAAGAGGTGGATCACTGAGTCCGATCTAGTAGTGAGACCCTGAACACCCTGTAGACCCTTCCCTAAAAATAAAAATAAAAATAAAAAAAAGAAAGAAAGAAAAAGAAAAGAAATGATCAGTTTGCTTCTAGTTTCTTTTTCTCTGCCAGAACCCAGGGCTACACTGAGCTACTGAACATCAAAGGTGACCGTGAAACCACACCTATGGCCCCACCCTCAGGCTCAGAGTGGAAACCCTTCACTCACCTTGTTGTTATGGGGGTTCTGAGACACCAGAGTTATACACTTCCTTTTGACCAATGGTCACTTCTTTCTGAGGGATCTTCTAGGTCTCTAGGGTTCTTCTAGTTTAGCCTTGTGTGGTTTATACTCAAACAACTTGCCTTTGTTTTAAATCTCAGAATTTTTTTTTGAAAATAAAGTTTCACTTAAAAAAAAAAAAGGAAGGATTTGCATGTTTGTACAGCCTGAAATGGCCCTGAAACAACTCAGGTTCTAGAAGTTTACTTCGTATATTAGAGGTCTGAGTAAATTTACCAAGAATGTTTAAATGCTTTGTTACTACTCAGAACTGTGAGGACACCTAATTTTTTTTCCTTGAGAGATCACAATTTTCCATAGTGCTACGATATTTTTAGAATCAGCTCTAAAGCATTTAAAATCTATCACATTCCTAATTTTATTTAGTGATTTCCTGAAAGAAAAAATAAGTAGTGAAAACCAAACATGCCCTAAATCAATACAGCTATTTAGAAGTAAGTGATGTAGCCATTCTTCAAAGCTCTTTGCCTACCTTGGTAGCATTTCAATAAGAACTAGGTAATTAGCTCCAAAAAGTTGACCTATTTCCCAATAGCATTCTCACACTCTGAAGTAATTTGTGTGAAACTGTTTGATTCAAAGTCTTAGGTTTTAAAGGTAATAAGATTTTCCTCAATGTTTTTTAAATTATGTTTCACAAAGATCTCAGGACACCAGTGTGCAGCCAAATGGCTCTAAAATCTGCATCAAAGGAGCTGGAACACACACCCACACGGCAGCACAAACACACACACACACACACAGGATAGCGTTCCGAAGCCCGGGAATCTTTATGTGGCAGAGAGACAGGGTCCCAGTTAGCACAAAATCTTCCACAGAGGAATAAGAGAATTGTTACAAAAATAAAAGCCACATCTGCTATTAGAGGTAAACAACAGCCCAAGCAGCACCCATCGTCTTGAGCTGTGGAAGCGACAAAACAGCTTGAAATACCAGGGACCTAACGCTCCTCCCACCCCTAGCAAGGAAGGACCTGTATGGAGACCTTGCCAGGGGAAAAAACAAATGGTTTCAGACATTTTTTCCTATACTGTACTTTCCAGAAATTATGTAACTATTCTACTTCAGATAAACAAATCTATCTCTGGGACAGGTTGGGTTTTCAGGAGGAATCCAGTATTGAATCCACCGCCTGGGTTTAACAGGTCTGTCTCTAGCAACTGGAGCAGCAGGTAGAGCCTGAACCCCCTCCACTCACAGATGGTCCCACTAATCTCCCGAGGGGGATCCTGCTCCACAACTTTGAGTACAAACTGTAGAGATCCAGCGGTAAAACCTCACATACTGTTCTCAGAACAGTAAACAGCACCTCCAGTTCTTCTTCAACTCTGACACATCAGGGTCTTTCAGGGCCACTAGGAGAAAGGCAACGCAAGTGCCTTGAGGAGGGAGGAGAATCATCACATGGCTGAAGGGGAAGACATGTAGCAGCTCCCTGGGCAGGAAGGCCATGTGGGAGAACCGGGCCTCCAGGGGATAAAGGGAAGCATCTGCCAGGAAGAGGTGGCTGAAATGAGGTGATCAGAACAAGGAGGGCTGCATCCGACCAGATGCTGTGAGGGATAAGGGGTCCAAAGGCTGGTACCGGCTAACCAATGACTCTGAACGCTTGACACAGCTCTGCAGCACAAAAAAAGAGGAGAGACATTCATCTATTTCACATAGTGCCAGTGTAATGCAGTCACAAATGGCATAGGAAACACAGGTGGTGAGCAGGGTGGGAAAGCAATGACCTGAGCAGCAGAGACAGGAAGTCAGGAGAGGGCAATGTCAAAAGCTTCGGGCTCAGAGCCAGACCAACTGGGTCTAGTCCTGAGTCTGCCACTTTCTACTTAATGTGACTGTAGGCAACCCATCACTGCTTGGGCTACTGTGAACATTCAGTGAGATAATGCATCAAATGCCTAGCCTAGTGTGAGACAGAGGCAGAGAGCAGACAATACACGGCAGCTCTCAGGATCATTGCTATTAACGAGGCCTCCACAACCACTCAGGAACACTACCACTAGCTGAACCAGTGGTGGGCCCAGGCTACCCTCACTCTCATATCATAAATCCTATCTCTCCTTGGTAGCCTCACACAGAGTGGGAATGGACTTGGGAGTTGTGCCCATCAGTGTCCCCCTTTTTTTTTTTTTTATGTATTTAGTATAGGGTCTACAGGGTCTCACTACGTAGATCAGACTTGTATTGACTCTCCTGTTTTCAGCCTCCCAAGCACTGGGATTATACATGCGTGCCACCAGGCCTAGTCTCAATGGCTGTCTCGATGTGCCCTGGCGGTGGGGGCAGGGGCAGGGCCAGTCTAGCACACCCATGATCGAACCCAGCTATTGTGCTCTGCCTAAGCAGGCGCTTTAGTCCGCTGAGCTATCTGGCCAGCCCCTAACATCCCATTCTGCTGCTGACTGGGGTAGGGATCTGCCAGCTGCTAAGTGGGAAAACAGTACGGTTTAAGGCAAGCTGAAAGAAGAGAATAAGGAAAGCATAAGAAAAGAAAGCACAGAATGAAATTCAATTCAATATCTGGCATAAGACTAAATAGTGATAAGAGTCACAAGTACAAAAAGGCGAAGTCTCTTACGATTGAGTTAAACTGAATTCTATTAGCAAGGATCATGCCTAAAACATGGAAATGTAGAATATTAAAATCTAAAATGCAGTCAAAGATTTATAGAATAAATACAAAAGAAAGATAAAGTACGTGTCACACAATTTATATCAAGGAAGTAAACCCACAAACTAGAACTAAGAATCTTTGTTTTTGTTTTTTGAGATTGGGTCTTCCTATGCAGTTCAGGTTGACCTTGAACTCATGGAAATCTTCCTGCCTCAGCCTCCTAAACAGTAGGATTATACGTATGCATCACCATACAAGGCTTTTTTGGTACCAGAAATTGAACTGCTTGTCAGGCAGGTGCTTATGCCACTGAGCTATCTTCTGGACCTTTAACACTTGGCGTTTCGAACCATGTTCTTGTATGGGACACTTCACAATGAAGCTAAAACTGTTATAAATTCCTCTATACCAAGTGCATAAGGCAGAAACTACTCAAGATGCATAGAGACACTAACATCTATTTTTGTTCTCGATAGGCCAAGTTGCCAGAAATTAATAATTTGAAGATCATTCAACAATTATAATAATAATAATTTGAGAGATTACACCTTCTTTTCCAGGACACGTGAAACATTTATAAAAACTGATTACATTTTCGGCTATATTTTCTTACAGATTTTTCTATCTCAAATATTTTAAAAAAACAAATCATGTATTCTAAAGCAATGTAAAAACATTGACTTTTTAAAAAGGCCATGCATAGCAGTGTTATTTACAATAGCCAAATAGTGAAAACCAAATGCAGTGTATCTATATACAATGGACTATCATTTGGCAAGAAGAAAGAACAAGGTACTGATACTATCTCAACACGGATTATTTGGAAAACATGGTGCTAAGAGAAGGAAACTAGTTCTGAGAGACAAAAGGCATGATTCAGTTTGTATAAAGTTCCTAAAATAGGAAAAGCGCTGAAGGCGGAAAGGAGATTAAATGGCTGCTAGGAGTGGAGGAGGGAGGAGAGTGGCTTCAGGGAAGGGGAGTGACCGCTCTTGGGTTAAGGGATTTCTTTCTGCAATGATAAAAATGCTTAAAAATGGTGGTAGCTCAATTATTATGAATGCACTACTAATATGTTTTGAAACTATCATATTGTTATTTCTTATTAAAAAATTAAAAAATAAAAAAAAATTTAAAAAATGGTGGTAGTAATGACTACATAACTTTGAGAATACACCCCCAAGAAGCAGAATGTTACACTTGCAATGGATTATATAGCAATCTTTTTTTTTTTTTTTTTTTTTTTTGCGGGACCGAGGTTCAAACTCATGACCTTGCACTTGCCATGCAGGCACTTGTGCCTCGGAGCTATCTCCCCAGCCCCATATATAGTCATCATTTCAATAAAATAGTTATAAAAACAACCAAAGACCTTGAAAATTAAAAAAAAATCAGTACTTGAATTAAAGAAAAACTAAACTTGTTTCCATAGTATAAAATTATATATAATACTTATCAAGACGTATCTTTATGCGTCGCTATGAAACAATGTGCCAATGAAGCGACGAAGCAGTGTTGAAATGCTTTATCATTGATTTAAGAATACGTTCTGTGTGAAATGTGTAGACTGATAAAATACAGCCCATTTGGCCAGAAAATAGTCTAAAATCTAATGTTTTGAAAGACCAACAGATAAACTTCTAGCAAGGCAAAGTTTTAAAAGGAAGGAAAAGACAAAAATATAAACTATTAGGAACACAAAAGCAAATATAACCATATATACAGAGAGTCTCAAGCTTGTAAGACAATACCAGGCAATATACTACAGTTAAAGAACTAAATGGAAGCTGAACACGGTGGCACACACCTATAATCCCAGCACCCTGGAAGGCAGAGGCAGGAGGATTACAAGTGTGAGCCCAGCCTAAGCAACTTAAGTGATTTAGTAAGACTTATCTCAAAATTAGAAAAGATTATTTTAAAGAGTTAGGGAGATTGCTCAGTGTAAAGGCTCTGTGCTTAATACCCAATGTCGTGTGTGCGCACGCGCGCGCACACACACACACACACACACACACACACACAGAGTATGCTAATAATACTGAAAATTTGGATCAAATAGACAATTTCCTACTAAACCCCAAATAGTTAATAATTCTTTTAAGTTACCTTTAAAACAATAAGAAAATCTAAATTAATAATGCTTATGGAAGATATTTTAAAAGCTGCCAAAGATATATCTCCAAAAAGCTGCCAAAGATATATCTCCAAAAACCTGCACTGGATACATGAAAACACTAGGCAGCACATCTATAAAAGCTAAGTGTACATTGTCACTGAAACCTTAGTTTACCCTTTCTCCTAAAATTAACATAATACCAAAGCCAAAACTATATGAAGTACTTTTTTTAAAAATGTATTTAGCACAGGGCCTATAGGGTCTAACAGATCGGAGTCCTAGTGATCCTCCTGTTTTTAGCCTCCTAAGCAATGGGATTACAGGCACGCACCACCGCATCCCGTCTCCACTGCTGTCTCAGTGTGCCCTGGGGGCAGGGCCAGCACAACATGCTGGGGATTGAACCCTGTCTCTGCATCTGCCTAAGCAAGAGCTTTAATCCACTGAGCTGTCTGCCTGGCCCATAAGAAATACTTTTCATCCATCAAATTGGCAATGATTTAAAATTTTTAAGAGAGAAAAAAGGACAGAAAGATATACAATATTTATACACATAGAGGTAACTCCATCAACTTCTAATAAATGTATAAAGTTAAGCTCTCTGGAGAGCACTTTGAAAAGATACATGAAAAGGCATATACTTTTATGTAAGTTTTGACTCATTAATCACATATGTAAGAATTTATTGTAAAGTAATATTTGTAACCATATATAGAAGTTTTTGCAATAAAGATGTTTGTTGTAAAACATGCAATTTAAATAGTATAGAATGTGGGTAGTAACATTAGATTTTTAAGATAGAGAAAGCATTTTATGTCCAAATGAATGATATATGAATAAAGTGTCTTAAAGTAGGATAATGAATAATATTATCTTGCTTCTAATTCTACACAATGAGCACACATTATTTTCTAACAGAAAATAATAATAATAATAATAATAATAATAATAATAATAATAATAAAATTTTGTTTATTCAAATCTTATGAAGTACAGAGAACCAGAACCAGAGAGGCCCTCATTCAGGAGGATGTGGATGAATCAGTAAGTCTTTCCACTGTACATGTGACCTGCCTGGCCTGCAGCCTGCAGCGTAGACTTCACAAAGCACACACATAAGAGGCAGAACACTGCTCATTTCTCCCCCTCGTCAAGGTTCCCATCCCCAGAAAATATCAACAGCCAATTCCAACCCAAGAAGCCAACCAACTGCCTCTTTATCCATGACCCCTGCTGCTTCCTGGAAAGTTCTCAACTAGAAACTGTAAAAATACCTTATTTGGCATTAAGCATGTTTCCAAAAACAAACAAAAAACCACACACAAAAATAAGCAAATTCAGTCTCCTACCTAGATAGGGAATACTGGGTACCATCTTTAGGCTTCGGATATATTCCCGAGTTCGTTTATAATTATCTTCTTTGGACATCAGGTAGTCCAGTTTCTCAAAGGTGGTCTTGTCCTTTCGATTCAAAAGCTGGAATAAAAAGAAATTATAGAATATGAGACCGAAAAGAAATAAACCAGATAAAGCTAGTGGGAGAGGGTGACTGTGGACCAAGAGCAAAGGAAACATCTAAATGGCAACAAAGGGTCTCCAAAGGCTGTTTCATGTAGAGACGGGAAAGTGCACAGTCTCGGTCTTGTTTTCAGAGAATTTCACTCTTCAGGATACTCTTGAAGCTACCTACGGGACTATGTTTTGTCAGAACCCCTAGCAAAAAGCAGCACTGATCTCTGTCGCATAGAGACCCTACAACAGCAAGGAGTTCAGAGGTTAGTTCCTCAAGGTAACCTGAAAAGTTGCTCCATAGCGACGCCAAGCCTCTTTCCCTGTATTGCAGTTATTTTCTCTCCCGTCAACTTCTCCACGGTGGATTGCCCCAGGAACTTGCTCACAACTCTCATGGACATGCCTCATAGCATCCCAGGACATCCATGGAGCCAACCTAGCCTACTTCCTCCAAGTTCCCTGGCACTGTCCTCAGTTATATTTACACTGGGCATAGTGGCTCAGTCAAAGGAAGACAACCTTCTTTCACAAAAGCAGTCACTTAAGAGGTAACCAGGTAAGCAACACAAGATGAGCAGGGACCCACAGTCAGAGCTTAGAGAACTCCCTGGTGACCGAGCTCTCCAGCGTATGTGAAACTTATGACAGAGAAGGTACAGCTCAGAGCACCTTCCTGGAAGGCAGAGTAGACACCTGAACTCCTGGTGTTCAAGATTAAGGACCCCTGTTGTGGTCATCCTGCACGTCAGTTAAAGCCCAGTATAATAAGAACTCCTTCATACAAAGACTGAGGAAAGAAGTCTACATTGGGAAGCCTGGCTTGAAAAGAAGGTCTGGGAAAGGCTTGAAAAGAAAGGTTTTCTCACGAGGGCTGGCTCTGGCATAGCATGTGGTTAATGGTGGGTGTTCCCTCAAGTCCAGCAGCCAGGGTCTCCAGCTTCTGGAATTGAAAGTCAATGGCTAACGCTGGGAGTATAAATAAGAAGGCCTTCTGGCCTGGAGCATCCAGAGCCAGACTTAAGATTTGAGACCACAATGGTTTTGCAAAGATCTGGACCAGGAGGCCTGCCAGTGGTCACCAGCTCCACCACGCAGCAGAGTAGGAAAATGCGGACGATCCCGTACCAGGGGAGCAATGTCGTTCCCAGGACTTGGGTCTGAAAATCCCAGGCTATGTCTGACACATTAGGAAGCCCTAGGCTTCACTAGGTAGACTTTTTTGCCTGATTCCTCCCTACAGGATGCAGCCATGAGACAGCGACAGCCCAGACTTCAGAGAGGAGAGGCAAAAGATAAGCTGAGAGAAAGGTCCTAGCGCTAAAAGAGCTGGAAAATAGTGAAAAGCCATTCTTCTCCCTCTGAGAAATTCAGGGCACATTAGGGTGGGGATGCTTGTACAGATGCTAGGAACAGGGCTGCTGAACTGGTTTGCTAATTTAAGGCTGTTATTCATTAGAGTAACAAATGGACAGGAAGTAACACCATCTCCCATTTGCTCCTTGTAAAGCACCATAATACACAACTCATCTGATATTTACAAAGCCAAGGGACAAAAAGGGAGCCAAGATTAGTTCTTCTAGTCCAAGTTCATAACCACAAGGATTAAGTGACTTGTCTGAATATCCCTGAGAGACTTGATGTAATAGAGAAGCAAGATACATCTTTTAGCAACGTGGTAAGTAAATAAAAACTGAAGACCAAGACAAGTAATGAATGAACGTGGATAAGAGAAATGTCAGGGAAAGCTATGGAGTGAAATGACAATTGAAAGGAGCCCTTAAGGATGAGAAATTTGCCAAATGAACAATGTACACCCAGAACAAAACCACATAGCTACTGTGAATGGCTCCTTGTAAAGGAAAGTAGGCTCCAACTTCCCTTGTCAGGAAGGTGTTGTTTGTTTTACTAATGTAATCTAGAAGCCCACTGACTTCTCTGACAATCACCCATATCCATCCAGTGGACAAACAAGCCCCAAAGTCACCCTCACACATACTGTGGCTGAGCCATGCTGGCTCCCAGTGTCCATGCTACTGGCTTTCTGGTCCCTGCAGGATGGCCATCCATGTCCTCTGCCATGTTCAGCTCACCTACCCACCCTTCGTCTAACCCCCCAAACACACACACACAAAGGTGTGTGTCACAGTGGTGAGGGTGACCTCACTCATCAGCTTCATTCTGTGCCTACAGAATCAGGTTCAGGACAGCATCAAACTACTGAAGAACGCACAGGTTGCAAGAATCCATGAACAAACTCAGAGCATGTATTTCCAACGATACACATGAAAACTGCCTGAGGATTTCCTAAAGAAAAATAAAAGAATAAACTAGGAAAAAGAAGATATGGAATACAGAAGACAGTACACCCAACCCAGAAAGATTCCTCTGGGCAAGATGCCTTCAGAACACCTAGTCAGTTAGAGATGAGCCCTAGGAGGATTTCTCTAGAGAAAAATGGGAATAGGGAAAGAATGAGATATACTATGCTCAGATACAAATTCCCCCTAACTGCTGGGTGTGGTGGTGCACACCTGTAACCCTAGCACTCCGGAGGCTAAGGCAGGAGGATTGTTATAAGTTTCAGCCCAGCCTGGGCTACAAAGTGAATTCAAGGCTGGCCTGAACTACAGAGTAAAACACTGTCTCAAAAAGACAAAAGAAGGGCCAGGAGACAGCTTAGTAGAATAAGCACTTGCCTGGCAAGCACAAGGTCCTGAGTTCAATCCCCAATACAAAAAAAAAAAAAAAAAAAAAAAAAAAAAAAAAAAAAAAAAAAAAAAAAAAAAAAAAA
>PVKN010000786.1:53434-64251 GCA_004027915.1 Capromys pilorides | reverse complement strand
AAGTTATATGTATGTGTTACTGTTAACTTACTTGTATCTTCCCATAGACAATGGGTTTCTTTTTTTATTTTATTTTTTTATTTCTTATATACATATTTTATATACACATGCATAGAACTTATAGTACATTTGCAGTAAATAATGATTACATTCATCACAAGGCATTCCTTTTGACAATAGGTTTCTTAAGCAACCTTTTGGGTCTTGTGCTTTTATCCAGTTTTATAATCCCTGCCTTTCAATGCAGACGGGAAGAGCAGCAACTGAAGAACTTTTTCTGTAAAAGGGCAAGTAGTAAATCTTCTAGGATTTGTGGGCCACATCTGGCCGTTGCTATGTACTCTCCTCCCTTGCTTCATTTTAAGCACATCACCAGTGTGCAAACCATCCTCAGCCCAAGAGCCTTGTACAAATAGGCCACCGGCATGGTGGCCATAGATTTCCAATTGTTCCTAGAAACCACAGACATTTTGTGTCATTGTCAATGTGCCGAGATGTAGACTTTCTTTATAGACCATGAATCAAACTCAGGACCTTGAGCTTGCCAAGCAGGTGCTGGGCCACTCAACTATAGCCCTGGCCCGATGTAAGTTGTGAATCCAGTGTCTTGATAGGTGACCGCCTATTTTTGTCCCTTTTTCGTCTTTTTTTTGTTGTTGTTCGTTTGAATGAATTAAAATGTTTATGATTCCATTTTCTCTCATTCATTATTTTATTAGGTTAGCTTTTTATTTTTACTGATTGTTTTGGGGCGGATGCTAGATATCTTTAATGGATTATCATACCTTCAAGTAGCACGCCAGCCCTTCCCAGGCAGTGCTCTCCCTCGGCCTGCCATTGCTCTTTCATTGTTATACATTTTCCTTTCGCAGGCTGTGAACCCCATAACATGATGTCCTCATTTGTGCTCTAAGTGGTCGAATACCTTTTCTCAAGATTTTAGAAGAAAAGTCTCTTACGTTTACCTACATGCTTGCCATTTCTTATACTCTTCCTTCATGTATATCTTGATTCTCACTTTATCATTTTTCTTTTGATGGAAGAACTTAATGTAACTTTGTTTTTTCATGGCTAAGATCTACTGGCAATGAGTATTTTTTTGTTTGTTTGTTTCTTATATATTTGGTGCAGGGTCTCACTGTGTAACTCCAACTCATAGTGATCCTCCTGTTTTCGGGCTTATGAACCTGATGTGCCACCAGGCCAGGACTCAGTGCCAGCTCAGCACACCTGGGAGCAGAGCTAGTGCCCCATATAGTGCCAGAGATCAAACCCTGGTCCCTGCTCTTGCTGAAGCAGGTGCCTAGCCTGCTTAACTATCTCACCGACCTGACAACGAATTCTTTCAGCTCTTATATGTCTAAGGAATCTTCAGCATCCAGATCTGTTTTCCATGGAGGGGGTGTCTTGTTTTGTTGGGGGTAGTGTTGTTTGTTTGGTTTTTATTTTTGTTGTTGTTTCAAGCCAAGATCTCACTAGTTCAGGCTGATCTTGAGTTCACTCTATAGACCAGGTTGGCCTTAAACTCACAAATCGTCCTACCTCAGCCCCACCCCAAGTACTGAGATTATGATCATGAAACACCACATCCAGCTAAACTCCAGTACTGGGTCAAGTGAGTCCAGCCTACCCTGTCCCCCCAGCTGTACGCAGTTGGGAGCGGCAAGGAATCCACAAGATGGCCATGGAGGACTCTGAGCCATTGCTATCAGTGGTAACTTCGGGAGAGTCAGCCCAAGCTCAGAGTGCCATAAGGCTGTGATAAGTCCCAGCTTTTCCCCTCCCATAGAGCTTCTGCTTCAGTACAATGTAGCCTGGAACCTAGAAATGGATTTTCATGTGAATAGAGAGGACCCCAGAAAAACATTCTAGTTCTTGCCCAAAGAGGAAGGGATCTCCTCATGCTCAGACAGGACAAAGACCATCTTTTCTTCTCTCCAGTCTCTCATACCGAATGCCCAGTCACTGTCTCTGACAGTGGTTAGTATCACAGTGGAGTCCACAGGACCAATTCCTCAATAACAACAAATCACCAAAGCTCAGTCAAAATGACATAGAGAATCTGAGGGGCACCATACTGAATGAAGAAGTTGAATTCATAGTTTAAAATTTAGCAAAGAATCCTCCAGGTCCTTATCACTTCATTGCAGTATGATGCTAAATAATTAATAAAAAACCCAAATTCTGTGAAATCACTTCAAACAATAGAAGAGAAAACACGTCTCAAATCATTTTCTGAGGCCAGCATTACCACAGTGTGCATCCCAGGCAATCGCAGTACAAAAAAGGGAGGCCACATGAAATACCAGTCCTCTTTGACAGACACAAGAAGTCTCAATCATTGGCTAGTTTTCCCTTTTCTAATCTTCTGCTGGGTCCATCCTGTGTATTTTCTACTTCAGATATTGTACTTTTCACCTCGAGGCTGAGTACCTTCAATGTCTTCATGATGTGCATTTTCCATCCTGAGACTTTGATCGCTCTCTGAATCTCCATATCTCTACTTAACATCTGCAACCTTTCTTTTATCATCTTGAATATATGGTATCTTCTACGTTAGTGTCCAAAGATGCTCATGTTCTCCTCAGGTCTCATGAATCCTTCATCCCGCATGGCAAGTGGGAGCTTGCATATGTGATCTACAGCTGAAGCAAGAATCTTCTTTCTTTTTGTGGTCGGCTCAGCCCAGCCTGGGGGTGGGACTGGCACAGCATGGGGTCCTGAGGATTGAACCGTGGTCCCTGCAATTGTTTAAGCTTGCCTAAGCAGGTGCTTTAGACTGCTGAGCTATCTCACCAGCCCAGAAGTAACAATCTTGAGACAGAGAAACTGGATTATCATTTTGAGTAATTCTTGTATGTGGTATGGGGAAGGAGAACAAATTCATTCTGCGTGTGAATATACAGTTGTCTCAGTACTTACTGCAGTCAGTGTGGTGGCACACACTTATAATCTCAGCATCTGGGAAGGCTGAGGCAGGAGGATTGCCGTGAGCCAGAGGCCAGCGTGTGCTACACGGTGGGTGGTTCCAGGGCAGCCAGAACTATATAATGGCACTATCTCGAAACACCAAAATTATTGAAAACACACATTCTTGTTGAAAATCAATTGTGAATATGTGGGCTTATTTTTAGAGTCTTGATTTTATGCCACTAATCTATATGTCTATCTTTACATCCTTATCATGTTTTTATTATTATAGATTTGTAGTAATTTTTTAAGTCCTCCAATATTTTCCTCTGTTTCAGGATCATTCTGGCTATTCTGAGTCACTTGTATTTTCAAATGATTTTAGGACAAGTTTGTCAATATCCACAAGAGAAGAAGCTTGAATTTTAATAAGTAATGCTTTGAATCTGTGGTCATTTTAAAGATTATAGTCATTTTAGTAATGTTAAGTCCTCCAATGCATACACACAGGGTTTATGTCAATCTTTTTTTAAAATGTATTTTGTGCAGGATCTCACTATGCAGCTGGGACTTGTAGTGATCCTCCAATTTTTTTTTTTTTAATGTATTTTGAATTGCACTATGTAGATTGGATTTGTAGTGATTTTCCTGTTTTCAGCCTCCCAAGCACTGGAATTACAGGTGTGCACCACCACACCGAGTCGCAATCACTTTCTCAGTGGCAAGGCCAGCATGACATGCAGGGGATCAAACCCCAGCCACTGCACTGTGCCTAAGCAGGCGCGTTAGTCCGCTGAGCTATCTGGCTGGCCCTGGTCCTCCTGTTTTTAAGCCTCTCAGGGCTAGGATTACAGGCATGCACTACCAGGCCCGGACTTGGTCCAGGCTCAGCGGGCCCAAGGGTGGGGCCAGTGCGGCATGTGGTGCCCTGGTCCCTGCACTTGACTAAACAACAGTCTTTTCATTTTTTAGGTGTTCTTTAATTTCTTTCTACTATGTCTTCTAGTTCTTATAAATCTCATATTTTGGATTAAATTTATCTCCAGGTATATTATTCTTTTTTTTTTTGTATTTGTTTATTAATTTGATTTTTGGATTGTTTATTTCCACTCTCCCCAAAAAAACACTATTTGTTTTTGTATCCTTATCTGCATTCTAAAACTTTGCTGACTACATTAGGTAGTTCTGATAGTTTCTCATTTGGTTGGTTGGTTTTGTGTTTTGGGGCTGGCTCAGCCCACGGGGGCTGGTGCAGCATGTGGTGCTGGGAGCCAAACTGTAGTCCCTGTGCTTTGCCTAAGCTTGCCTAAGCAGTGTTTTAGGCTGCTGAGCTATCTCCCCAGCCCTAATAGTTGTTTCTGTTTGTTTGGTTGGTTTTTGTGTACTGGGAGTTGAACTCAGGACCTTGTACTTGCCAGGCAGGCAGTCATGCCACTGAGCTATCTCCCCAGCCCTTAAAGGTTGTGTTTATCTGTGCATATCTTAGTCATTTTCACATCACTAGAACAAAAACAGAACACCCGTGGCTTAAAGGAGGAGAGGCTTGTGTTGGCTCACAGCTTCCATGGATTCAGTTCACATTCAGCTGGATCCATGGAAGGAACAGCACAGTAGAGAAAAGATGTGCACCGCTGCGTCAGGATCAGGAAATGGATCACGGAGGCGGGAGCTGGGGAAGAGGATAGAGCCTGCCAAGGTACATCCGCCTGAGTCACTTTCCCACAGCAGCCAGGGGTGGGAGGAGGGAGGAGATCAGCGGAGAGGGAGATGCACCCTTACTTCCAGGCCACCAGCCTAGTAACGCCCAATCCTAGTAACCCACCAGTCCTAGTAACCCACCAGTCCTAGTAACCCCGCTCTTCTGAGCAGCTCCTACCGCCTAGCAGCGCATTCAGTTCTGAAGCTGTCCATGGGCGGATCCGTGATGGGTACAGCACCCTCCGCATCCAGTCTGCCTGACCCAATCGCCTTTGAAAACCTCAACTGCGGAACACTTGAGCCCTGTGGGAGACAATCCAGATCTGAACCCTAACAGCGCATAGCCTGTGTATTTGTGTAATCCTTAGGATTTTCTGCATGTGAGTCATGTCATTTGCAAATAGACAGGCTTTCCAATCTGAGTGACTTTACTTCTTGCGCTTGCCTAATTACCCTGGAGGGAACATCTAATACAGTGTGGATTACAGCGGAGAGAGCAGACACCCTTGTCTCCTTCTAGATCTTTGGGGCAAAGCTTTCCGTCTTGCGCCATTTTGTGTGTTGCTAGCAGTGGGTTTCTCACAGCTGTCCTTTATCAGACTGAGAAGGTATTCCTCCACTCCTAGTTTGTTTATTGTTGTTACCATAAAAGGTGCTCTGGTGTATCAGACTAGGAAGCTCCTCCACCGTAAGGGAAATAGACAGCAGCACGCAGGACAGTTTACCAACGCAGACGACATGTGCCAAGTTGTTATCTAGCAAAACATTAATATCCAGAACATATAGGGAATTTAGAAGTGAGAAAAACCAACTAACTCAGTTTTTAAATGGACTAATTACTGAAAGCTACTTCTCCAAAGAAGTACAAATGGCCAAACATATTTGAAAAAATGCTTACTCCCATTAGCCATCAGAGAAGTGCAAATTAAAGCTCCAGTAGGATGTTACGTCACCCTAGTTAAAATGGCTATTATTATTATTATTATTATTATTATTATTATTATTTTAATGCTAGCCAGGATGGAGAGAAAAAGGAACTTTTACTTACTGTTGGTTGAAATGCAAGGTAGTACAACCACTGTGGAAAACAGTATGGAG
This sequence comes from Capromys pilorides, assembly GCA_004027915.1. Lineage (NCBI taxonomy): Eukaryota > Metazoa > Chordata > Mammalia > Rodentia > Capromyidae > Capromys > Capromys pilorides. Next base: position 58,545 of record PVKN010000786.1, on the reverse strand, counting down.
AGTCCTTTAAATACTAAAAATAGATCTATCAGATGACCCAGTTGACCCACTTCTGAGTGTCTATTCCAAAATGAGAACATTAAACCAAAGAGACACATGCACAGCCATGTTTATTGTGGTACTATTCACAGTAGCACAGATAAGGAACCAACCTAGTTGTTCATTAGTGGATAAAATACTATTCAGTCATAAAGAAGGATGAAATCCTCCCGTTTACAGCAACATGGATGGGACCGAAGGATATTATGTTATGTTAAAATAATTCAGACACACAAAGGCAAGCGCCACATATTTTCTCTCATTTGTGCAAGAGAAGAAAGAAGAAATAGCTAGCACTTGGGAAGTGAGAGCAAGGGTGAAAGACGGAAGGTGGGCTTTGCCCTGCGCACGGCGGGCACGCATGGAGACACCACCCTGGACCCTGTCACTATGTGCAGTCAGTGCGATGAACTTCTTTGTTTTTGTCCATCTTCCAATCCATCGCTTCTTGGCACTTACTTTCACAGTTCATGGTTTTCAGAACCGAGTCCAAGCTGCTCTTTCGTTTGCTAACTTCTCCTCATTGGTTTTAGAGTGGACAACCATCCTTATCTGTTTTCTGATGTTGTAACTGAATGCCACAGGCTACATAACTGATGAAGAAAATAAGGTAACTTGGGCCAGGGTTGGGAAAGCCAAGAGCCGGGTGCATCTTCTGCTCTGCTCCCCAGGGGTGGCGGGGAGGCGCCTTGCTGTTTCGTAACAGCAGCAGAGCAAAGCCAAACTCACGTTTATAACGACCCACTCTTGAGATGCCCCAGCCCCTGTGGCCACTCAAGCGTCCTCTGAGTGGGTGTCAGTCCTCCCACGAGGCTAGCATCTCCCCCTCGGGTGCCATGGATGCTGTATTAGGAATTAAGGTTCCAACCTGTGAACTTTTGGGGGGACAGAATCCAACCTTCGGGCGACACAAGCATTTCACCCAGGCCCCCCAAATTCACGTTCTTTTTGCAATGCAAAGCATACTCACTCTATCCCCAGCGTCCCATAAGTCTTAACTGGTTCCAGCATTGCTTCAAAAGCTCAAAGTCCAGCATCTCGTCTGAATCAGATATGGACGAGACTCAAGGCATGATTCACCCCAGGGCAAAGTCCTTTCCAGCTGAGAGCCTGTGGAACCAAAACAAGTTGTCTTCTTCCAACATTCAATAACAGGACGGGGACAGGGTAGACTTTCCCACTCCACGTAGAGAGAGGCAAGAGCGAAGAAGCAACAGGCCTTGGGCAAGGCCAAAAGCCAGCATGGCAGAAATGACATCTTCACACTCCAGAAGAGTCTTTTACTCTACATGCCAAGTTCTGGGCACCCTGGGGATCTGGACACCAAAGTGTCACAGCCCCGCCTGGATGGCCTCATGTGGCCGTTCCGTCAGCTTGCGGTCTCCGACCTGCAGCCCTCCCTGGTGGGCACTGCACCCTGGTGACCCCCAAACTCGGTGTCCTGCTAGACTATTCCCCACTCCTCTCATATCTGCACGAATCTCCTTAGCAAGAAATTATTTGGCTACACCCGCGGTATTCCCTGCTGAGTGCATTCTTTCACTCTTCAGATGGCCAAACTGAGACTTTTCCATATCTGTCCACTCGGCTTCTCTTTTAATTACAAATTTCATTTTTAAATCAGCTTATTATTCCCACATCTCCCTGTGAGTAGCCAAAAGCAGCCATGGAGCAGCCCGAATGCTTCGCTGATTAGATATTTTTTCCACCAGATATCCAAGCTTGTCACTCTTAAGTTCTGCATCCCACAAAACCCTCAGGCATGAACACAGTTCCGCCAAGCGCTTTGCAACTTCATAACAAGGGCGGGATTGTGTCCAGTTCCACTATGTGGCCCTCGTTTCCATCTGAGGCATTATCGAAAAGTCCTTTACCACCCACCTGTCAATACACAGCTCACGATCGCCTAAGCAATCTAGGAGAAGCCCCAGGCTGGCTCCGGTCCTCTCGTCTTCTAAATTGTGCTGGTTAGTTTTGAGCATCAACTTGACCAGATTTAAGGAGTCCTGATAAGTTCATTGGACTGTGAGGGCTCTGAGTTCATCGGTGGGGTGCCCACTGGAATGGGCTATTAGGAGGCAGGGTGAAGTAGCGGAAGTGAATCGTGGAGGGCTGGTGCCTTGGGGGCTGCATGTGACCCATGTCCCCTTTCTCGGGCTTTTCATTGTGTTCACTTCTCCAGCTGGCATGAGGTGAATAGTTTTGCTCCGCCATATCTGTCCGCCATGATGCTTCTGCCTTGGAGCCATGTACTGAATCTCCTGAAACCGTAAGTGGAGAAATCCTTTCCCTTCTGAATTGTGGGCCTCAGAGATTTTGTTCCAGTGATGGAGAGGCTGATAAAATATAAGCTTTCACCAGAATCATTCTTGAAGCTCCACTTGTAGTCTAGGTTTTCTGGTCTATTTTTCCAAATGCTTCTATCCTTTGCTCATTACCTGGTTCCCAGGCCATATCCACATATTCAGAAGTAGTCATAGCAACCACCGCACTCCTCCATACATTTCCTGCCTTGCCTGTCTTCTGCTGTAACAGAGCTACAGACTGGGTCATTTATAGAGACAGATTTATCTGCTTGCCAGTCCTGGAGGCTTGGAAGCCAGGGAGTATCTGGTTGGCTTCTAAACAGGGTCTTCTGCAGCCTCATCAGATAACAGAAGAATAGGAGTGGGCAGGTGAGCCGAGCAAGCCATGTCACACACTCTACCCCACCCCTGGAAGAAAAACAGTGCCCCACTCATGTCACCTCTCACCGGACCCCACCTCCCAACTCTGGGAGTCCATGTCTTCCCCATGAACTCTGGAGGATGAGATAAAACCATCGCTATAGCAATTCGAGCTCTAAATTACCCTCTAAGGAGTACTTAATCTGTGCAATCCACGGATATTGATGTTGTTTTCATCTCTTTTTGATTCGAGGTGTCACCTGATTTCCCATGTCATTTCCTCTTTGACCTACAAGTCACTATTTCCTAGCAATTGGTGAATTTTCACCTTATTTTCCTTCCTTTCTTTTCTTTTCTTTTCTTTCTTTCTTTCTTTCTTTCTTTCTTTCTTTCTTTCTTTCTTTCTTTCTTTCTTCTTTCTCTTCAGCACTGGAGATTGAACTCAGCACCTTGAGCTATCTCCTGGCCCCCTTTCTCTTTCTTTCATTCATTCATTCATTCGTTCTAATTTTAGTACAGGGTCTACAGGGTCTCACTACATAGCTCAGACTCAGAGTGATTCTCCTGTTTTCAGCCTCCCAAGCACTGGGATTACAGGTGCATGCCACCACACCCAGTCTCAATTGAGGCCTCAACGTACCCTGGAGGTGGGGCAGGCGCGCCACGCCAAGGATCAATCCCCGGCGTCTGCGTCTGCCTAGGCAGGCGCTTTAGTCCGCTGAGCTATCTCCCAGCCCCCCTTTTCCTTTCTTTAGAGAACAGCATTGTCTGTGGTCCATGTCAGAGCTACAGTATTTTTTCTAGATGTTTGCAATAATGGGGATTTAACTGTGGGCCTTTGCACTGAGCTGCAGTCCTGGCTCTTTTAAAAAGGAAGAGAGAGAGAGAGAGAGAGAGAGAGAGAGAGAGTCCTTGCTGTACCAGGGAGTTTCATGTGTCACAGTGTACTAAGGTTTAATGCTACAACTTTGCTGGAACTTTTTCCCTAATTATCCCCTTGGCCTATTTTTTTTTTTTTTTTTTACCATTTTCCCTCAGCTTCCTTTTTTTTTTTTTTTTTTTTCCCAGGACCAGGGATTGAACTCAGAACCTTGCACTTGCCATGCAGGCACTTAAGCTGCTGAGCTATATCCCCAGCCCTCCCCTCAGCTTCCTTTGACTTGAAGAGTTTTGTTTTGTAGTACTAGGGGTCGAACCCAGGACCCTGGACACACTAGTGAGTGCTATACCATGGAGACATCTGTATCCCCTTTCATTTTTAAATTTTGAGGCAAAGTTTCACTGAACCTCTCGGCTGGCCTCAAACTCATAATCCTCCTTCCTTAGCCTCCTGAGCATCTGTGTGAGTAGATAAGGTTATGTGTAGGCACCCCCACATCCAGCTGGATTAGAAGTTTTTGTTGTTGTAGATTATAGAGTGACTCTTTAACAATATATCTTGAGGTCTGGCCAGATAGCTCAGCAGATTAAAGAACCTGCTTAGGCAGACGCAGGAACCCGGGTTCGATCCCTGGCTTGCCATGCCAACCCTGTCCCTGGCTTGCCATGCAACAGGGCTGGGTGTGGTGGTGCACACCTGTAATCCCAGCACTTGGAAGACTGAAAACAGGAGGATTACTACGAGTCCAATCTGTGTAGTGAGACTCTGTAGACCGTGTACTAAAATGCATTAAAAAATATGCCTGGAAATTATGCATGACAATTTATAAATAAGTGCTTATCAGCAGTATCCTTCTATTCCCGCTCATCCTTTGTCCCTGTAGTTATACACTTTATCTTTTCTTTCTTTCTTTCTTTCTTTCTTTCTTTCTTTCTCTCCCCCCCCCCCCCCCACACCCTCCCACAGTACCAGAAATCAAACTCAGGACCTTCTTCTTGCCAGGCAAGTATTTATGCCACTGAGCTATATTCTCAGCCCCACATTATTTCTCTATAGGTTATAAACAGTTGCCTTTTAAAGAAAAATACCTTTCCATCAGTTTACATGTTTTCCATTTCCTATCCTTCCCATTATCTTGCACATCAAACTTACATGTGTGATGTTTGTTTCCTTTGGTCTGAAATTTTTTCTTCAGAATTTTTTTGGCAGTGCGAGTTCTACCAGCAGTAATATTTTAAACCTTGGTTTATAAAAAATGTCTTTGTTTGGTCTTTATTAAGGGAAGCTGTTGTAATTGAAAAAAAATTCTAGGTTGGCAGCCCCCTCATCCTCAAATGTCATCTCATGGTGCTGTGGCTTTTATTGTTTCTGATGAGAAGTTGGCTGTCTTCAGCTGTGTTTTTTATACAGAATGCATCATTTTCTTCTGTAGCTTAAGGTTTTTTCTCTTTACATTGGTTTTTTTTTTTTTTTTTTTTTTTTTTTTTTTTTTTTTTTTTTTTTTTTTTTTTTTTTTTTTTTTTTTT
>PVKN010000786.1:0-53334 GCA_004027915.1 Capromys pilorides | reverse complement strand
GTATACATCCATCCATATATACTGTTCCATAGTAAACTGGTGCACTGTTCTTTTTTTTTCTTTTTTCTTTTCTTATCCTCTATATTTTAGTTTGGACAAATTCTATCGCTCTGTCTTCAAGTTCAGTGATTTCTTTGTGGGTCAAATCTGCCATTATGTGAAGTTTTCATTTCGCATGCATCTTCTCAGCTCCAAAAGCTTCACTGGTTGTCTCTTGGCTTTTGTTTTTCTTTCACTTTGCTTTTCCCTCTTTCTTATGTCTGTGTCCCTTGAAATTCTGAACATCTTTACAGTAGTAGCTGACATGGAGCCCTATTGACTCATCAATCTTTCTCATGTCTAGACCTATCCTATTGATTGGTTTACGTTCTACGTCAGGACCCCCACTTTTCCGTATTTTCTGCGTGTCTATGAGGCCTTTGGAGCTACAGATTCGCTGAGGTGTTCGCATACCGTACGATCCACCCATTTACAATTGATGCTTCAGTAGCTTTGTTATAAGCACAGAGGTGTGCGCCAATCACCACAATTTCATGGACATCTTATCCCCCGGCCCCGTTCCCCTCATTCCGCAGTCCTCTCACCCCAAGCCCACTCCCACACAGCAGCTGCTCTGCCATCTGTCTACACGCGGCCTATTCTGGAGTTGCATATGAATGGAACCCGCATGTGACTGTCTGTGGCTTAGAGTGCTGTGGTCAAGGCCCGCCGTGCTATTGTCCACATCAGGACTTCCGTTCTATTCCATGGCCAGATCGCACCCTGTGTTATGCTGTTTGCTCTCCATCCACAGCGACTTCATGAGGCAGGCGTGACTTGCTCTGTCTCATGGATGAGGAAACTGAGGCTCAAGGAGAAAGCTCGATCTTAGGAAGCTGGCAGGAAGGAGGTGGCGTGATTTTTCTCTGAGCCGGGCTTTTAGGGGGTCTGGAAGGAAAGACATGGATCTTCCTTCAAGAGGGATTGAGTCTGAAGGGGGATGCGCATGTGTACTTTGGAGTCTGGTGGTGATGGGGAGAGAGTGGCACAGCCTCATCCTGAGAATTCTGGATCAGAGGGGAAGTTGTGACTTTTCCTCAGGGTCTGTGACCCAAGGAAAAAGCCCGTGATTGGTGGAAGTCAGTAGATGTGGGCTCTGGGAAGGCCCTGCCAGCATGGGGCACTGCCTGCATCTTTCTGCAGGAAGTGGGCACCCAGGCAGTGCCAGTAGGGATACCAGGCACAAGGGCAGGTCCTACAGCCCTGGCACAGGCTTTCCCGTAGCTTTTCTCAGAGGTGTCGCATGACCTCCTGGACTGCAGGTGCGTGTTCAGGTCCGCTGGGCATGGAGGTTGTGCCGCCTCCCCATGCTCTGTAGCCCACTCTTCCTGTAGCTACAGCTTCTCATCTCCACTGTAGGGCCAGTGCTATGTCAGGGTCGAGGACCAGCTGGGGCTCCCCTGGGACTAGGAGCAGTGGATGTAGGACCAGACTCCATGGGGGCCCAAGCCACCCTGGCCCCATGCTTGATTGCATTTCGCTGTCTGAGTACTGGCTCCATCCCACCCCAAGACCTCACCTCACCCTGGGCTGTGGGACTTCTGCCTTAAATGACACACTTGAGTCCCTGTCTCACAGCATCCAGCCTGGCAGTCTGTTCCTAGCCTGGCCCCTAGGGAAGGCTCTGGAACACTGGCTGTACCACACTGTTGGTCCCTCAAAAACAAGGAAGGCCCTGCTCCAGTAGTCCCCTAATTGTAGCTCGTCCACCTTCCTAGCTCACTAGCTTCCATGTCTGTAGAAGGGGCAGCGGAAGGCTCGCAGCACGTAAGCCTGGTGGCAAGAGGACCCAAGCTGCTTTCTCTGTCTCAGTGTTCTGAACTCTGGACAGGGGTGTCAGAGCCATTGGAAAACACCTGTCACCTGATATGTGGACAGACAGACAGACCTGGGAGGTGTTCTGCACAGTTGGGAGAGACTCTGATGGACTGGAACCCCTCAACACAGGATGCAGGATGCAGGCCTCTCCAGCGTCCCTCAGTGGTCTTTACCCTTTCCCAGTTCTACCTCCTGTCTGCTGGAATCCTCTCCCAAACGCATCCCCAGCTGGGCACTGTTCCGGAAATGCAGCTGAGACACCTGGTCAGGACTGCCCGGGTTGTAATGGAGACCCAGGACAGGCTTTATGCTGGGCAGGGCAGGGGGACTCCATCCAGTTTTTACTTTAGATTGGTTGGGGTCGGAGAGGAGCTGAGGAGGGAAGGTGGTGTGCGGGGAGCTGTTCAGAAGCGCAGAATGTCCAGAATGTCATAGCCCTCGGGGCTGGGGAGTAGAGGATGGATATGGGGCAGGGGCAGCAGGGGCTGAGAGGGAGGGAGAAAGGGAGCCCAGGAACGGATGAGGCCCACGATGGGAACGGGCTAAGGACAAGCAGGCAGATCAGTGGGCAGCCCAGCAGAAGCAATGCATGGACACAGAGTAGGTCAGCAGCTGCCAGGAGCTAGGGGAGGCAGGGGTTACGACAGCAGTGGTGGGGAGGCGCTGGGGGTGGAAGTAGGTGGTGACAGCAAGCAGGGAAGGGTTTGTTTGGGGCATGATGACGATGAAAATGTCCTAGGGTTGACTGGGGAGACAGTGCCCAGCCCTGTGATTATATTAAAAACCACTGAATGAGACTTATACTGGGTGATGGAGTGGCACGTGACTGACATCCCAATAAAGCTGTTCTAAGCACAGCGACGAGTGCATGGTTATCGAAGGGGCTAGAGGAAGGTGGGATGCCTCAGATGCCCCTGTACTAAGCCACCTTATTTGCCAGCGGAGCCAGGCCTGGTGCCTACCACAAGACGGGGTGAGAAGGAGGAGCGAGAGCCCAGGTCTCTGGGCTTACCTGCCATCCCAGCATCCCTGTGCCCCTCCCTCGCTAGCAGTGCCCACTGGCCACCACTACAGCTCACATGGCCTTCACTGTGGCCTGCGGCACGCCTGCCAAGAGGCGGGCGACAGACTACATGAGCAAGCCTTTCTGCTCTCATCCCCACCCGCCTGCCTGGGGAGTCTGGTCAGCGCCCTCCACCCCCTGGGGACCTTCTTGCCGCCAAGGGGCAGCCTGGGCGGACCCAGCTTGGGTGGAGGGACATGATGTTTGGGTCTGTGCATGGGAGGGTTGGGAAATTGAACCTGACACCTGGCAAGGCCCACAGCCCTGGCCGCAGGATGGGAGCCTGGCCTCTGCTCCCTGCCAGGCTTCTGCAGGCCAACCCCTCACCAGGGTCCTGGCAGACATCGGAGTGGGCGTGTCCAGGGGACCGCAAATGGCAGGTGGCCCGTGGATCATGGGAAGGCTTAGAGACCGCTCATGGTGGGCCTGACGGCCCTGTGAGTGCTGATGCTAACAGTGAGGGACAATCTGCGAGCCCTTGCCAAGGACACCAGTGTTTCCTGTGGCGGCCTCTGAACACCGGCTTGGGCCACAGCCGGAGTTCTCACCACCAGGGCCTACCGTGCTGCCACAAGACCCCAGCCCCTCAGCCTCCAGGGCCTCCACTCACCTTGAGGACCCCGGGGCTCAGGGCCACCAAGGAAGGCCTATGCTGTGCCTAGGGCCTGCCTCTTGTCTGAAGAGGAGGCGCTGTGCCCAGGTTGGCGACCCCACACTGCCCCTGCCTGGGTCTTGCCTTGCACTTCACTCTCATTAGCTGAAGCCAGGAGACACTGGGGTCTCCTTTAGCAGCACTGCCTGCTGCAGGGGCTTCTTAGAAGGGACCCCCACCATGTTGTCCTGAACAGGATCCCATGGTCAGCCTAGAGGCTGGGGTCAAGAGCATCTTAGAAACTCCCTTCTGGTTGCTGTTGTCCCCACTGTTCCCGCTGCCTCCTGAACCACCGCCACCCACAGCAGGGTCCCACACAAACACCGTCACTGCCACCCTCCCCTGCACCATGTCCTTCACCTTCGTCTCCATCTTCACCGGTCCTTGGCTCTATCAACCCTCCACAGCAGGAGGGACTGGGGAGCCGGGGCGAGGATCAGAAAGTTACTCAGCTGGGCTGGGTGACAGAGAGCCAGGAGGACCCAGCAGCAGAGGCAGCGGGGCCAGGGCACCTGAGCAAACTGTGCTGGAACTGAGGGGGCGCAGCACTGTTGGGCCAGGGAGGGTAGATGCCTCCCTGCCTGGTCAGCCAGTGAGATGGACGCTGGATCCTGAAAGTCAATCCTGAAAGAGTCTTTGGGACACTGTCCATCCATGTCCCTCCAAAAGGGCCAGGGATGAGAAGAACAAGACAGGGCAGAAGCAGCTGGTTTCTGGGCAGCCTCCTTCCTGCTGCCTGGGGTGGGGCTGCCTTTCTGTCCATCTGCAAAGTGGCTGGGACATCCAGGACAGTGCCGGTGCAGGACAGGCTGGAGCTGGGCTGGCTTGCCTGCCTTCTTGCCTCCTTCTTTCTCCTTCCTTCCTTCCTTCCTTCTTTCCTTCTTTCCTTCCTTCCTTCCTTCTTTCCTTCCTTCTTTCCTTCCTTCCTGCCTTCCTTCCTTTTGTTCTCTCTTTCATTCTCTTTTATTCATAGTACTGAGGGTTGGACCCAAGGCCTTCACACTGGGCTGCATCCCAGTCCTTTTTATCTCTTCTTTTGGCACAGTCTTGCTAAATCCCTTAGTTGTCCAGGTTGAGCTCAGACTTGAAGTCCTCCTGCCTCAGCCTCCCAGACGTAGGATTACATGTGCGTAGCACCATGCCCAGCTTTCCTCCTGTCCTGTCCTTCCTGTCCTGGGGTCCCCTTCGGAAATCACCAGTCAGAACAGTGATGCCGCAACGTAAGCATCTCTGGACTGGGTCTGCAGGGAGCCCCTGCCTGAGCCTTGCAGTCAGGCCATGGACACCACTGCCCACCTTCACCATGAGCTGCCCTTCAGCAAGCACCTACTAGATGCCAGGCACCAGGCCAGATTGTTATGGTCACATCCTCGTGGGAAACTGAGGCTCGGAGAGGTTAAGTAACTCACCCACATTGCACAGCCTGAGCGGAGCCAGTGTACTGTGGCCAACGGGGAAGGCAGTGAGCTGGCTGGCGCTTGGGGAGGAGGTAGAAAACAAGACAAGTGGCTGCCGCCACAGCCAGTGCCAATGGGCAGGGGCTCCCTGCCACCCACGGCCCGGCTGGTCCTGCCAGAGCTGGCTGCCAGCTGCACACTAGGCAGCCAGGACACCCAGGTTCCCCGGCTGCCACCCTCTCCCTCATAGTCCTGGCACCAGCCACTGTGCCACTGGGTTTGGATGCCTAGAGCACCATCCATAGTGAGGCATGGGCCTGCGCCCAGCAGCGCCAGCCATGGGGACTGGGACTCCTCCAGGGCCGCCCAGCCCCACCGAGAGGGGCTGTGACAACTCTGGGAAGCTCAATCTCACCCCACCCCGCTGCCCACTGCCCGCCTAGGGCAGAGGAGCAGGAGATCAGCCAGGAGACTGGGCAGAGGGCCTGGTAGACACTGGGCTTTTTTGTTGTTGTTTATTTGTTTGTTGTTTTCAGAGGCAGGGTCTCATCATGTAGTCCAGGCTGGCCTTGAGCTCACTATCCAGCCCAAACTGGGTTCAAACTCAGCACAAGCCTCCGCCCCAGCCTCCCAGGTGCTGGAATTACAGATTACACCATGCCTGGCTCTCCACTGAGTATTTTCGGTGGGAGTTTCAGGTAAAAGGAGGGATGTGGAGACCACACAGCCAGCTGGCTCCCCGGAGGGCCCCAGCCACTCACTCCTCTGCACATAACTCTTGCCCCTCCATGTCCTATCTTGGCAGCAAACCTCATAGAGATCCCCAACATAGCCCCCGGGACCCTCCCAATCCTGGCCTATCAGGTGGCTCATGAGTCGGGTCCCCTGGGTCCACAGCTTTGCAGCCAGCGCAGATCCCGCCATTCCCATGCCAGCCTCCATCAGAAGCCCTGCTCCGCTGCCCCTGCTGCCCGCCCATCAGCACCCTGGGCCTCAGGAGGCAGCGATCGGGACCATGGCGCCCAGGGCCTCTGGTCTTTCCTGTGCTCTACTCACTGTAGGGAAAACTCAACTCCTTACCGGGGTGGCCTCATCCCCCATGTACCTCATCCCCCATGGTCCCCAGCCTTGCAGAGCTGCCCCCAAGGCTGTGCCCAGACACCCCAACCCCAGGAAGCAGCCCCACCAATGCCCCTACTGGGGCCCAGGCAGGGGCACCAGCTGCTCCCTGCTGCTCTTCTGCCCTGCGCTCCTGTGAGCACAGTGACTGTCACCCGTAGGGGCACTAGCCAGGGGCTCAGCCTGTCCTCATGTCACGAAAGCCCGACGGCACCAGCTGACTCGGCTGCCTTCTCCGGGGCCCAGTTCCCAGAGAACATCTCTGCTCCTCCGTGGGTTCCTCCCTGTCGTGAGGTCCCTTGAAGACTGGCACCTTCTCTAACAGCAGAGCCTTGGGCAGTCACAGCATCCAGCCAGACCTGGTGGCTGCGCTTGTAATCCCAGCACTCTGGGAAGCTAAGGCAGGAGGACCGCATTGTTTGAAGCCCATCTGGGCTACATAGTAAGTTCAAGGCCAGCCCGGGCAGCTTGCAGCTTAGTGAAACACTGTCTCAAAATAAAATAAGAAGGAAAGGGAAAGGCAGAGAAGAAAAAGAAAGAGAGGGGAAGGGAGGGCAGCAGAGGGGTGTACTGAGTGCCAAGGCCCTGCGCTTGATCGCCAGTACTATAGACAAAGAAATAGGAGCTGGGAAGCGAGGAGGGGCAGAAAGAAACAGTGCCCGGCAAGGATGTCAGGAAGGCCTGGCAGCCCGCTGGAGGCAGCTGCGTGCTGGGCCTCTTGGGTTTGGAGTGAAGCTCACGCTCACGCGTGTGATCTGGGGAGCCCTTTACCCACGCAGAGCCGTGTTTCCTGGAGTATGGGGCTATGTGCTGAGAGTGCTGGGGCTGCGGTTGGAGGCTCTGGTTCTGCAGGGGTCCCCGGAGGTCACCCCTCAAACCCAAAGAAGCAGGGAGTTGAGCCCCCGGCCTTTGGTTCTGATGAGAGCAGGGAGGCCTGGTGCCCTGTCCTGGGAGGAGGGGCTGCCTAATGGGAGTGCATGGCTCCTCCGCTGAGGAGTCACCAGAATTCATCTTGTAGCCCAGGGGCCTGGGTACCAGATGAGCCCAGCAGAGGCACCAGAGTGGCACCCGGATGACACTGCACATGTGTTGTGGTTTTCAGCGTGTGCGTCCAGCATGTGGAGAACCTCTCCCGGGGAGTATATCAGTGGATGTGCATTTCCAGGGCGCAGAGACGCTCCCTGTGGGGCCCACGAACACCGCTGGCATAGCGTGAGACAGCACCTGCCTGGCTCTCTAGTGGACTCTTTGTCTGTTTTCCTTTGGGGTGTTGTCTTTTCATATCCATTTCTTTTTGTAAAGATTAATCTTTAGGAGAAAGAAAGAACCTTGTGGTATAAGGGTAACTCCTGGTGGGGGTCAAAGGCCTAGGGTGTGAGGGCAGAGGAGGAGACACTTCTAGGTGGCCTATGCAACCCTAAGTCTGGAGCTCTGTCCTGAAGACTAGCGGGGTGGGAAGGCCACTTGTGCGGGTGGCCTGAGAGCAAGATGGCAGGAGGTGGCTATTCTAGGGAGGTGGTGGTCCAGGGTGCAGAGTGGCCTCTGGACAGGCAGTGAATGGGCGTGGACACTCAGGCCCAGCCACGTGGTTGGTAGCCCAGGCAGCCGAGCTGTTCACTGTAGGAGAATTTGGCTGGGGACCCCAAAGGCAGTCCCAAGAGCTTGGCACTAGGGGCAGATTGTTTTCTCGGTGCAGTGGATCGAAACCAAGGTCTTTTCACTGAGCCACATCTCCAAGCCCTTTTTCTTTTTTATTCTGAGACAGGGTCTCGATAAGTCTCTAAGTTGCTCAGGATGAACTTGAATTTGCTATCCTGCCTCAGCCTCCTAGGTGCTGGGATGACAGGCGTGCACCATCATGCCTAGCTGGGGCCAATTTTGAGGACTCAGGACGGTGCAGGTGGAATTGCAGTGCATGAAGTCACCTGGCGGTGGGGGACATTCTGATACTAAGTCAGGGGGCACCAGGAGGAGGAAGGAAGAGAAAGTCAGATAGGCTTGGGGACCTTTTCCGCCAGCCCTTCAGAGCCTTGACTCCACCCCCAGTCTATTAGACTCTGCCCTGAGCCCTCAGCGGCCTCTGGAATTTTCCAGGTGGAAATTCTCCCCAGAGGCCCTGTGTGTGTCTGTGAGCTGGGGCATCTGCTTCTGGGCCCTGTGGGCTCTGGGCTCAAACCCCCAGGGCAAGCGCTGTGCCCTCCCTGCAGAGGGGTGCCGCTAAGGAAGCAGACGGGCCTCCCGTGACCCCCGCTCACCTCGCTCGGCTCCCCACCGGTCCAGACACACTTGCGATTTATCTCTCCCTGTTGTTTATTGTGCGCAGGCCAGGCCTCCCAGCCAACTCCAAGCTGGACAGCCAGCCGCGGCCCGAGACGCCCGCCCCCGCCAAGCCTGAGCAGCCCCCCGCCCGCGAGCCTCGGCTGCCACGAGCCAAGCGGGCCCTGAGCGCTGGCCCAGCCGGACGCTCTTTATGGAGCCCCAGGGTCCGGCTCTCCTATTGTCTGCCGTGTTTACAAGCTTGTTCATGTTTGCCTCATGCTTTTATTCTGGGCAACGCCCCGGTCTGGATGGGGCCTGCATGCCACGCTGCTGAACCTTCCTGCACCCGGGCCCTGAGCTCCCCATCTGTCCTCTTGCTGTGCCTTGCAGCGGCAGGGTTGGGGGACTCCTCATACTCAGGGGAGCTGGCTGGAGTGAGCAGTGAGGGCTGGAGACTTTTTCTCTGCTATGCACATATGTGTATGTACAAGTGCCCGTATGTATATCTATATATATGGATGTATACCTGTTTTCATGTGTGGATATCTGTATGTGTGCATTCATGCAGGTGCAAGCAGGCATGTATATCCACATTCATGTACTCTTGTGTTAATTATTAAATTTGGGGAACCTCACCCTCAGCCCAGCACCAGGGCTTGCTGAAACTCTCAGTCTGACAGCTAAGGATATGGATGTCACAGGCCCAACTTCCAGGAAGCTCTCCCTTCACAGCCGTGTAAACTGAGCTGCAGTTTTCCAAGCTGGCGCTCACTTTCCTGAGGGTCAGGGGAGCATGTGTTGAACCCTGTCTCACTGCGTGCTTCTGGGTGTGGAAGGACCATGCAGGGCTCCAGCTGTGGGCCCAGCGCACATCAGCCTCTGTGTCCTTCCCATGGGCTCAAATGTTAAGCTTTGAGGGGAGGCCCAGAGACACGGGGCTGTGACACACCTGTAAAACTCAGTAAATTCACTGGGCATCATGGTATTCACCTGTCACTCCAGCTACAGGCTGAGGCTGAGGCAGGAGGATTGCAAATTCAAGGCCAGGCTGGGCAACTCAGTGAGACGTTGTCTCAAAATGAACAAGCAAAGAGGCTGGGCGTGTAGCCTGGTGGCAGAGCACTTGCCTAGCATGCGTGAGTTCCTGAGTCCCCGTCCCTGCTGCTAAAACAAGTAAGAAAAACATTCAATAAAGTCCCCTCACAAATATTCTCGCTAAAACCCTGCATGGGATCACCCAGCAGAAAAGCTTAATAAATAAATAAAGGTATAGAACGCAGAGCTGAATTAGTATGATGAGCTGTAAGAGGCTTATACCAACAGCCTCCAACATTGCCAGTTTCACCGGGAACCCACTGCAATTATGGAACGTTGGACTATGTATACAACTACTCCCTCTTTGTACAAAGAGAAGAAATTTTTTTTGTTTTTTCTTTTTTTCCTCCCCTATTAATATGGATTAGAAAACTTATCATGCCTACACCCTGTGCTCTTTATAACTACTATGAGGACAATATTCAATGTATCAATTATTATGAATGCACTATTAACGTGTTTTGAAACTATCATATCGTTATTTCTTATTAAAAATAAAAATAAATAAATAAATAAACCCTGCATGGGCCTTAAGCTTTTAGCAGCAAATGTGGAGAGTTGCCAGTTGCCAGGAGGCCCCTGTGGTGACCAAGAGACCGGGGTGCCACTCTGTCATTCAGGGAACAAGTCACAGCCAGTTCTCAGATGCTGAGGTAGCCACAACCTGGCTTTGGCGGGTGACTGAGGTCTCCACTAGACTCTGGGTTGTCAGGTGAGAAAGGGTAGCAGCCCCTTGCACCTGTAGAAACATGGGAGGCCCAGAGTGCTCACCCAGCTATGTGGCCCCAAGCTGAGGCTCCCCACTGGTCCCCTGTTGGAAAACATGGCAAATCTCAGGGCCAAGCAGAGGGAGTATAGAAAGTTACTGAGGTGCTGGTGGTGACAGATATCACGGGCTTTGCTGAACTCTCCTTGCTGCGTGGTGACAGACAGACCATGTGTGTAACATTCCTGCTCATCACTGTCCCTGGGGACCTGAGTCCTGGGGGGCTGACTGCGGCAGTGACTCCTTAGTCACCAGGCACCCTGGAGCCCCCCAGACATGCTGACTGCTGGACCACCTGCCTAGGGCTCCTGTCTGCTACGTGCCGGATTCCCGGGTGTCCCCAGCTCTCCTGATGGTCAAGCCTCTGTGATCTGGGGTCTCCTCTTCCTCCTTGCTCAGGTCCAGCTTGGCCGAGGGACTGCTGGGTGAGTAGTCCTGGGTGAGGAAGGAGAGGGTAACCCCTAAGGGCACGGAGGCCCTCCGGGACAGCAGCCTCCTGCATCTCTTTGCCCCTGAGAATCCGTGTCTGGTGACCTGAGCTGTCAGGGTCTCTCCTCAGGGACTTCAGGGGCAGAGGTGAGCAGGTAGCCACCTCGGACCCCGGGAGGCCTCCACTCTCATGTTGCACCGTGTGTGTGTACAAACACAGGAGTGGGAACCGGGTGCCTTTGCACTCTGAGGCCTGCTGGTCTCAGTCCTATATGGAGGGGTCGTGGGAGGCCCAAGCTGCCCCATGGAGACAAGGTCAAGGCCAAATGTGAGCACCCAGTCTGTCTACCCCCCACACACGCTCGGCCAGAGCCCAGTGCCTCTGACGCCTGTATGTCCTAGGCCACCGAGCTGGGGCTCCAAGATCTGTGAGGCCCACAAAAGTATTACTTCTGTTCCTCAACCCGGCACTACCACGAGACCCTCAGAGGAAGAGGGAGCATTTTTGCGTCTTAACTTATAATCCTGGCACTGTATAATTCAAAATATCGTCTTTCCTGTGCACTAGAAAAGTCACCGTCTCCACCAAATCCCCTCCTCCATCCACCCGAAACCCGGCTTCAGCGCCACACCCATAAATCTGTTTTGCTTCTTGCGCACGAGCTGCCTGGGAAAAGGCCCCACTCGCTGCGTCTGCTCCTCTGTCCAAACACTCAGCGCCTTGAGATTTTATGATTTTGGGTTATTGACTTGGCCCCCGGGATCCCCCGGGAAGGCGGCTGCTTGGGAGAGCAGTGAGAGGCCTCGCTGACCTCGGTTTCGCCCCTCGCTGGGCCGAGGCGGGGAGGATCGTGCAGGAGCCTGCTGGCTCTGCTGCGGGCGCGGCCTCTCGCCGAAGGCCTGGGACCCCGGCTGCGGCTGCAGCGCACCCCACCTATCATGTGGCTCCAGGCCGCCTTCCATCAGCTCCCCGGCTGCCTCTTAAGCCCTAGAGCCTCCTTTTCACAAGGAAACCCCTAGAGAAGGATAGACAGGGAGCACATGGAGGGAGGGACGCTGGGTCCCTGTGCACCCCACAGGGAGCCCTGGGCCAGCTCTGGGCCACGCCTCCTGCAGCCAGAACCTACAGAGGTGCGAGGAACTTCAGCCGATGTGACCAGGAAGGGTGTGCCGGGGTGAGGAAGCTGACTGGCGCCAGGAGTGAGGGGCAGCCATCCGGGCCTGGAGGCAGCTCACGGCCCAACGGTGAGCCCAGCGTCCCATAGTACTCAGATGGCTTGGGGCTCTGGGGCTCTGTCCAAACCTTCTAGGGGAAGGCAAACAGCCTTTATGAGGCAGGATCAAAACATACGGTGAATATTTAATTTTTAAAAAGTTTATTACAGTAAATTTAATCCCCGAGTTGCAGCACACTCACCCCACTGCTCTCACTGCTCTCTGAAGCTGCTCTGGAGATGTTCTTTCGTGAGTGTCTTTACAAGTGTGACAAGACATACAGTGAGTACTGCCGTCCAGTGGAAAGGCGAGCTTGTGAGAACAGGACCCGGGTCCTCACCCACCTCGTTCCCTGGATCTGGCACCGGGTGACTTCTGGCTCTTCTCCAAAGTCAGAATGACCACGAGTGGGAAGCTCTTGGAATTGGTTCAGGTCACAAGGCAGCCCAGGAGGTGCCATGGAAGCTTGACGGACTTCCCAAGACGGCCAGAGTGAGGCGCCAGAGCGTCCAGCGCAGGCTCTTCTTTATTATTATTTTTATTATACCATGTTAATGTTACATGATGTGGGATTTATTTTGGAAAATTGTAACATGTATCCTAATCATTTTCAGTCCCCTTGAGTTTGGCAAATATTTCTGAAAAACAATACAAAATGCACCAAGAGGGAACGAGAAATTGATAATTTCATCCCAATGAAAAACTTCAGGACTTCTAGGAACGTTATCCAGAAAGTGATAATGGTTAGGTGTGTAATCTCAACACTCGGGAGGCTGAGGCAGGAGTATCTCCATGAGCTTGAAGACAGCCTGGGCTACATACCAAGATCCTGTCTCAAAAAATTAGAAAACGACAACCAGAAGTTCTATAAAAGCATCACTAACAGGAGCTATATGTAGACTATGCAGAGATTGTTGGAAACTAAATGCAAGGTAGACAAACAGCCCAGTTTAAAAATGAGCAATGATCTAGGCATGTACCTCAGAGCATGGTCACCAGGGGAGGAGCAGGGTTCAATCCCCAGAGGCAGAAAAACAAAAACAAGGATTAGAGCAAAAAATAAAAACGAGCAATGCCTAGAATTCTCACTCATAGCTGGTAGACATATAAAATGGCCAAGCCTTTCTTCTTTTTTTTTTTGAGACAGGGTCTCGCTATGCAGTCCAGGCTGGCTTTGAGCTCACTTTTGTAGCCAGACTGGTCTTGAACTTGCACTGATCCTCCTGTCTCATCCTCCCAAGTGCTGGGATTATAGGCATACACCACCACACCCGGCTCCATTCTTTTCTATTTATTAAAAAAAAAAAAAAAATTTTTTTTTTTTTTTTGACTACTAGGGATTGAACCCAGGGCCTATTTATTTATTTATTTATTTATTTATTTATTTATTTATTGGGTCTCACTAAGTTGCTCAGTTGCCCAGACTGGGCTCGAACTTGCATTTGTCTTGCTCAGCCTCCCAGAGTGCTGAGATCACAGGTGTGCACCGCCACACAAAGCTGGCACAGCCTCTTTTGCAGTTTGGCTGGGTGTGGTGGTGCATACCTGCAATCTCAGATTGGGAAACAGAGGCAAGAGGATCGCGGTGAGCGTGGGGCCAGTCTGGGCTGTATAGTGAGTTCAGGACCCACCTGACAACACAGCAATACTATGTTTAAAACAAAAAAACTGAAAACCAACAGTTTGCCATTCCCTTAAAACGCTAGACGTACACCTACGATATGATTCGGCCATTTCATACCTAGATATTTCCCAAGAGAAAGAAAATGTCTACCCATATTTTTTTTAAAAAAATGCATGTATATTTAAGGAAGCTTTATTTGTAAAAAAATAAAGGTTTCAGTTGAAACCTGAAAATAAGCCAGCAGTTTTGGTGGAGCAGGGGTGACGGAGCCAGGCTGCAGGGGATCGTGGGGGAATGTGGGAGACACGGAGACAGAGCGGACACTGTTTAAAATAAGTTTTCTTTGAAAGAGAGGAGGGTCAGCTATCAGGAGACTGGGAGGGGAGTGCGGGGCAAGGAAGACTGGGAGTTTTTAGTCAGGGGAGACGGGTGTGGATAATCACGGGCAGAAAGGAACAAGAGTTCAGTTCTCATCTGGAAGATCGCTGGGCCATGACAAAGCCTCCAATGAATTCTATGGTAAAAGGAAACTTTTCAACACACACTGTTGGAGTATCTGAATACACCTATTAAAGAAAGAAAGAAAGAAAGAAAGAAAGAAAGAAAGAAAGAAAGAAAGAAAGAAAGAAATCTTTATCCCTACCTCACACCACCACACACACACACACACACAAATTCGAAATAGGCCTAAATGTGAAATCTAAAACCATGAAGTTAAAAAAAAAAAGAATTAAAAAATAAAAAATAAAAGACTACCGGGCGTGGTGGCACACTCCTATAATCTCAGCACTTGGGAGACTGAGGCAGGAGGATCAGTGCAAGTTCAAGACCAGCCTGGGCTACAAAAGTGAGCTCAAGGCCAGCCTGAACTGCATAGCGAGATTCTGTCTCAACAAGACAAAATTAAATTAAAAAAATAAAAAAAAAATAATAATAGTAATAATAATTAAAACCATGAAGTTCATAACCAGAAGAAATCACAGGTGAAGGGTTGTGCCCCCCTCACTGCCCACCCACAGGATAAAATTTAAAAAGACACAATTCCAAGTGTCTGAGGAATGCAGAGCATTTTGTGTTCCCAGCGCTTCTGGAAGAAGTACAAAGAGGTACAGCTATGATGGGAACTGTTCAGCCTCTTGTCAGGAAGCTGAGCACCCAGCCACACTCCTACCCAACGCGTCCATCCCATGGTACATGCAAGAGAGCGAGTTCCTAGGGTACCAGAAGAGCTGTATGGACAGAATTCATGAAGCTTGCAACTAGTATAGCTCAGTGAGCTGTGAAGAGAAACTAGCGGCATGAATGACAGGTTGTCTGCTCAATGGAATCCGTACTGCTATGATAAAAGAATTGATTTACAGAAAATACAGGTAAATGTTAGAAAAAGTTACTGCGTAAAATAAAATAGAAATAAAAGAATATATGACACATAATTTCATTTTTTTTTTTTTTTTGTTTCCTTACCATGCTGGAGATCAAACCCATGAATTTAGGTGTTTGAAGCCCACTCAATCACATCCCCAACCCATAAGTATACTTTTATCACATTTGCAGACAGATGAAAATACAAATAATAGGCCTGCTTTTTCCCTACCACCTGACTGAAAAGAAGATACAACGGGTGGAGCTTAAGCAACCATTTTGGACTATGAGGTCAATGCCCCACATCAATGCTGAAGATAAAGAAGCAGGTAAGGAAGATCTGGGGAGTCTGGTGACTCTTGAAATTCCACCTATGCCCGTTACCCACCTTGCCCTAAACTCCTTACAGAGGGAAATAAATCTCTCATGTGTCCAGTCTACTTTTAGTTTGAATTTCCTGTCACTTACAATCACACTTTTTCTAGCTGGCACAGTAATAGAAAGGAGGTGTCCAGGACAGAGAGGGAAGGCAGCAAGGACTGGCATGACGGAAGGAGAGCAGGAGGCTCCGCTCCCTGGGGGGACACAGAGGCAAGAGAATGTGGGGCCTCCAATGAGGACGAGGAAGACCAGGCGTGGAGGCAGGAGAACGAGGACCCCACTTGCCTGTTATTTGGGGTGGGGCCAGGCTAGGAGGCAGGGTCTGGGGAAAACAGGGCCAGAACCCCTTCTGCCCCTGGCCTCTGTCAGCTGCCAGCTACCTCTGGAACAGCTGCTGGAGCAAGCTGGAGACCCCGTTGCCGTCAGGTGAAAACCTCTTCCCTTGGCTTGGCATTCAAGGCCTCCGAGGCCACCCTTGTTGGCTTCTCCAGCCCCTGTTAGACCAGGGATGAGCAGACAGGACCTGTGCAGAGTCCGAGAGGTGACAGCAAGGTGGGGATGGAGCAGCCGCAGGGACGGTCTATCTGCCCAGTCAGTGGCGTGCACAGCCGGCCATGCCACTCTGGGGGATGAGGAGCAGAGTCACACAAGACAGACTCAGATGCCAGCCCAGGTGCAGATGCCAGCGAGGTGTGGGCCAGGCTCAAGGACGTAGGAGTTAGGCGCTGGCTTTGGCCTGGGGGGGAAACTGAGGAAGATGAAACGGCATGAAGATAAAAGTCAACATCGTGTCCCTGGGCTGAGTCATCTGGGCAGCATCCCAGGATGAGGGCTCAGTTGTGGGTTTCATGTCAGGTCCTGTACTGGGGTGTCCCTGCAGAGGACAGATGACACCCCAGGATCCATGGAAGCCACTGAGAAGAGAGCATGTCTTCAAGAGAGACAAAGATGGCCAAGGCCTTACCTGGCCACCCCAGGAAGCTGGTCTGGAGGCAGGAGGGCAGCACCGTGCCAGGGCCGGGGGAGCTGAGACTCAAGAGCACAGGCACCCGCCAGCCACACTGGACACGGCATGAACAGTGTCGGGAGGATACTGTCCTCTGTCTTCTGCCACCAGGCTTTGTCTCGCATCTCCTGGAAGCCACTGGGTGAGGGTGCCCTAGTGAGGCCAGCAGGGTCAGTGTACTGGGCACAGGGGACACAGAGGAGGGTACGGCAGGCCTCGCCCAGTCATCCTTCGGTGGCAGGTTTCGGTCTCTTTAGGAGGTGTGATCTAAAAATACACTTAAAGAGAGGAAACATAGCAGGAGCAAAAACATGCACTTATGTACACAGGATGAAGAAGATATTGGTCCTAAGAACCTTCAAAAGGTTTTCACATTGATGATAGCAACATGCAACACTAAAACTATGCTTAGAATATGTGTCATTCTGGACTTTTAGATGTGTACTGCTTCTAATATAAACTCAGTTACTGCTATACTCTCTCTCAAGTAAATGGTTGGTTAACAAAAAAACAAAACAGGGTATTAATTAAGAATAAGAGACTAGGCAAAATGCCATACGCTTGACAGGCTACAATTTTGTGCATCCTCAGATTACTAAATGTCTGTGTAAAAGTGTGCAACTGCTTTTATCACATTCTATAGAGATTTATTACAATATCAATGACTGAAGGAAAATACCAATTTCAAGCTAAGTCTAAAGCGTTTGATATTCAGAAAGACAGTGATGTCAAGCTCAATTACCTATGTTATAGAGTAATAGTATCACGAAGCTTCTCTGCTGGAGGGTTGAGAATGTAAGTTAACAGACCAAAAATTGGAGAAAAAGAAGGGCTATGAGGATAGCCAACATTTTGGCCCTAGCCCTTCAAGGTCAGTGAGGACTCAGGACTTAAGAGAACCTGTGCTGTAACATCCTATAACTCAGTGGTTTCCCAAATTTTCTGTTCAAGGAGATTATGGGACCTCAGAGGAAAGGGATAAATGAAGTACAGTGTGTCTAGGGAGAGTCACCTAGGGAGAAAACATTCTCTCAGGCTTTCACAGAGAGCAAACTGGTCAAGCAATGGCTGTGACTCATCCCGATGGCTGACGCTGACAACAGTTCTACAAGTACTGTATATGGTCCCAAAGTTAAACCTGAGGAGATTTGACCTTGGAAAATGCAAAAGATGACAGTTTTGTTAAACAGGTCGTGCTTTAACTTGCCCTCAATCACCCAGCAGAAAAGCTTAACTACAAGGCATAAAACGCAGAGCTAGATCAGTATGATGAGCCGTAGAGGCTTAAATCAACAGCCTCCAACATTGCCAGTTTCACCGGTAATGCACTGCAATTATGGAACATTGGACTATGTATACAACTACTTCCTCTTAGTTCTAAGAGAAGAAATTTTTTCTTTCCTTACCAATATGGATTAGAAAATTTATCACGTCTATACCCTGTGTTCTGTATAACTACTATGAGGACAATATGCAATGTGTCAATTATTGTGAATGTACTACTAATGTGTTTTGAAACTATCAAATTGTTATCTCTTATTAAAAGTAATTAAAAAAAAAAAAGAGAGGCTTTGGGGACCTGCTATGCTCCTCCTCCAGGCAAGCACGCACACAAGCCTGTAGAAGTCAGCATGCGTGAGGAACAGGTCCCCAGCTGATACTAACTCTGTTTGGCTCAGGATCTTGGATTTCCTAGACTCCAGAACTGTGCTCAATAAATTCTGTTGTTTATAAATAAAATAAATAAAAAATAAGAATACACTTAAATTTAAAGGTTTTTTTTGAAGGCCATGGAGATAGCTGAGCAGCACAACACCTGCCTGGCAAGTACAAGGTCCTGAACTTGATTCCTGGTACAAAAAAAAAAAAAACAAAAAAAAGTTTTTTAAATAGTTTACAGCACAGAGCGCATGGCCATGCATCCCCCTCCCCAGCGCACCCTCCCTCACTGCCAACGCACTGCTCCCGTCCTTCTGGCTGTTTCTGAAGCAGCTCTCAAATGCTCCTTCTTGAGGTCTTCAATGGCACCATCATGGCACCTCAGCATCCTTCACCCATTCAAAATGTTTCTCCTTCGCAGTCACCCTGACTTTGGAGGAGACCCTAAAACCGCCAGACCCAGTGGCTAAGACAGACAAGGACACCGCCTCCCGTCCTCCTGAGCCCCTCCCCACTGGGCGGCTCTCCACAGCAGCAGCAGCAGCAGCAGTCGTTTTCTGCCACACCCCACGAAGACAGTGATGAAAGAGGGCATCCAGAACTGCAGCAGAACAGCACAAGGACCGGGGGACGTTGTGCCAGAAGCCAGGGCCCGTGTCTCGTGGGAAGTTCGTAGCAATGTGAGTTTATTGTAATGACATTTTAAAACTTAAACAGCAGCAATAAAAGTCAAAAACGAGTGAACTCACCCAGGGCAGACCTGGGATCTTCAATCTTGGTGCTGAGGTCAAACCTGCTGCCCACCCTGGGCTGAGTGACACATGAGCTGGGGCAAAGCTAGCCTCAGGAGCCCTAAGCTTGGCACCATGAGGGTCACCCTTCAGGAGACAGCTTCACCCCTTCTCCCCCCAAGCCATCTGGCTCTCTGGGGTTCCGCTTGTGGCCACAGCCCAGCACCTCCCTGTCACGTGGCCACTGACAGATTGGATGTCTCTAGTGCGCTGGCTGCTGCAGCTAAGTGGCTTCCTGGCAGGGAGTCAGGGGTCGCCTCATCTCCGCTATGCTCCAAGCAGCATGGGGCTCTGCCGGGCGCCTGTCTGCTGCACCCAGCTGTGTTTAGTGTGGGCTCTGAAGCCCCAGGAGCAGCCTCAGAAACCAGCAGCCACGAGGCTGCCATGCACCGCATGGGCAGGCCCTGGTGCACCCTGAATTCCCACCCGTCCCACAGCGCTGTCTAGGTCTAGATTCCATGTCCAGGCCACCCCTCTGGGCCAGGCTGGTGACCCCTTATGCTGTGCTCCCCAGAGGGGACTGGACAAGCCAGGCACAGGGGCCCCCTGTGGTCAGTGAGGTCATCTGCTGGGGAGCGAGGGCAGGGTTTCCAGTGCCGACTACACAGGCAAGCTGACGAACTCTGGCTGAGTCCCTTCCTGTCTTGGGACTCAGCCTGTGCTTTGAGAAATGGAGAAGAGAAAGCTGAGTGGTTAACAACACTTGGGTGGATATTGGGGCCTCCGGGCCCAGATTCCACCTTATAATGTCCCCTAAGATGTGTGGGTCTGAATGGCCTGGCCCTCACCTGCCCTGTTCAGATGTCCCTGGTGGGCCCTGAGTTAGAGTTCAGATGGGGCCCCAGCTCCTACCCAGTGCCCAGCCAGGAGGGGGCCAGTGGGAGTCAGAGCCAGAGTAGAAGACGTGCAGGACGCGGGGATGGGGCAGGGACTGACGAAGGCTCTCCCTGTGTGCAGCTGTGCAAGCGGCCATCCCAGGGCTCTGGAAGGCGGAGGCGGAGGATCACCCGGGCTTAGAGACTTAGAGAGTCTCCATCTCAAAATTTTTTAAAAAAATAAATGCTAAAAAGGTTGGATATGTAGCTCAGTGAAGAGGCCCTGAGTTCATTTCCGGGTACTTCAAAAGGAAAGAAAGAAGGAAGGAAGGAAGGAAAGTTGGTTTCTCAGAGATGATGAGGATTTGGCCTTGAGGCCAGACCACAGTGTCCTGGGCTGGAGTGGACCATGACCAAGCGCTCCAAGGACCCAGTGTGGAAAGGGCCGGTCCCAATGCTCTGGGGAAGCAGATGTGATCTTTGCGGTGAGAGCAGAGGGTGCAGGATGGGAAGCAGGAGGTTGGCTGAGAAGTGGGGCTCCCAGGGAGATGGAGACAGTGGCCCTGGGGAAGCCCTCTGGATGGACAGGGAAAGGGCCACAGCAGGGTCTTCCCAGAGCCCCCTCTAAGAGTCCCCGAGGGGCTACAGAATGCAGATTCCAGGGCTTGTGGCGTCATCATCCCAACTGGGTCACTTGCAGAAAAATGTGAGAGAGGACAGAGACAGGCCCAGTGCACGAGCGGCTCCTGGGCAGCGCAGGGCTGTTGGCTGTGTCCGGGGAGGGGCGGGGCAGGCAGCGCACCCACCCTCGCCATGTCCGTGCCGGGCTCCTTGCTCAAGGCTCTGGGGGGCCTTTGGGTGACATTCTCGGCAAGGCCACTTAGCCCTGCCCCTTCCTTCTGTGGACCGGGCCTCTCGGTGGCCTGGCGTGGCCCTCGGCAGTGGGAGGGGCCCTGTGTGGTGCACACACGTGCTCTTTGTCCACCTCTCTGCAGGGGATGGGACCAGGGTGTGCCGGGCTTGGTTGGGATCCAGGTTGGGTCTGCGGCGCCAGCCCCCGTCCTGCCCTGGGTTCCGAGCCCCACCAAGAGCTCAGGGTGGCTGCGATGGGCGCAAGAACAAACAACCTTCCCTGTACACCTCAGACTGGCCTGGCTGTGTGTGGCTGTGCCCTCCGCCCCGCCTGGCCAGCCCACACCCACTGCAGACAGCTCTGGGCTCTGTGGGCTATGTGGGGGCGAAGCACCCCCAGTCCTCCCCAGGCTCAGGAGGTCTGAGGTCGGCCCAGCCAGAAGATGCACAGGGCCAACGCGGCAGGAGAAGGTGGCACTGGGGACAGGGCCATGCGGGCACTGGGCTCAGCAAGGGGTATGCGGCCGGGCCCAGGCATCGGCGAGGCTTGGCCTGCACCGAGCTCCCTTGGTGCCTGGCACGGGCCGCAGCTGGAGAACGGGCCTGGCTGCTTCCAGCGCCCTCCTGGCCGGGCGGGGTGGGGTGGGCCGGGGTGGGCGCGCCTGCTCATATCTTCCCCGTTACTTCATCCCTGTTGCTCCCACTGATCCTGTTTATCTCGCCGGGAAGGCAGCTGCAGCGGAAGCTGGGGCCAAGGGAAAGGCAGCAGCCCCACCACCTCCAGAGCCCCAGTCCTGCCCACCCTCCCGCACCTGCGCCCCCTGGGCTGAGGACGCCAGGTCTGGGCAGGAGCTGCCATGGCCAGGCTATCTATGTGACTGGGGTCAAGAAGGGACAGTGTCTGGGCTTCCTGTTCTCATCTGTGAGTGGAGGGGAGCTTCCATTCCTGCCTTCCTCCCTCCCTCTTCTTTCTTTCTTTTCTTCTTCCTCTCTCTCTCTCTCTCTCTCTCTCTGTCTCTCTTCCTCATAGTACTGAGGAATGAAACCAATCCTTTATTTACAATGAGATGCATGCTTAGCCCCCCCACCCTCCTTCTTCTTCTTCTTCTTCTTCTTCTTCTTCTTCTTCTTCTTCTTCTTCTTCTTCTTCTTCTTCTTCTTCTTCTTCATCTTCTTCTTCTTCATATTCTTATTATTAAATCTTGAGAGGGGGCCCAGGTTAAGCCCAAACTTGCGATCCTCCTGCCTCAGCATCCCCAGAAGCTAGGATCACCAGCCTGCACCACCTAACCCAGCTGATCCACCACTCCCTGAGCCCCCTGTCTGGGCTTCGCCCTATGCTGGGCCCTGAAGTCCTGGGGGAGGGCAGGAGGACTGCAGGCTGGCATCTTGCAATTCCAGTGGCTGAGATGGCAACGCTCCAGCCCAGGGTCCCCAGTGGGTGGAGTGGAG
Organism: Capromys pilorides; assembly: GCA_004027915.1. NCBI lineage: Eukaryota > Metazoa > Chordata > Mammalia > Rodentia > Capromyidae > Capromys > Capromys pilorides. The sequence goes on along the minus strand of PVKN010000786.1, from coordinate 31,540 downwards.
TCCAGGGTATGGGGAGTCTGGAGGGGAGACCTGAGGGCTACGTGGGGGTCATACATAGGAGATGAGGGCAGGCACTGAGGTGTCAGGGCCCTGAAGCTGGGCTGGGAAGTTCATTGAGGAGCCAAGCAAAGGGGTGAGCAGTACCCCAGGCCCTGCCAGATACTAGGCACTGAGTCCAAAGGGTTCTGATCCCCGTGGAAAGCAAACCCATCTGCCCAGAGGACTTCCCACAGCTGGAAAGAAGGGCCTTTGGATTTAAGCAGGCCTGACCAACCAGACCCTAGTCTTAGCAATGAGCTCAAGGGTACCTTGGATTGCCAGGCCTCCCTCAGAAGTGAAAACCAGGACCCAGAGAAGGCAGTTAAGTTTCTGAGCATCACACAGCCGTGAGCGGCAGAGCTGGGCACCCAGGGCAGTCTGCCTGACCCCAGAACTTGCTGACTACCTCACCAGCTTAGATGATGCTCTTGTGGGTCCCCTCTGGGGGTTCAGGGGCTCAGAGGGAGTGGATTCAGGTCAGGTACTTGGGCCAGGGCCTCAGTGTCTTCCTTGCCCCCAGGACTTGGTTTTCCAGGCTGTGACATGGGGCGCGTGGGCCTCGATCCATGTCTGGAGCCTTGAGAGGCAATGAGATCATGTTTGTCCAGGGCCTGAAACATCTTGGAAAGAGAAAGTTCAGCTAAGACAAGGGCCTACTGTCCGCCCCCCTTGCTGCCCCCTGCCAGCTCCGCCCCACCCCCGTCACCCCCGAGGCCAGCCTGGCCCACAGGCCCCAGTGGCCACCGTGCGCCAGCTTGGGGTGTGACTCAGTGTCCCCTCCCTTCCCGAGAGTGGCCTTGCCAGGAACCAGTTCCACCATCAGAGCATTGTCAGGGTAACCCTAGGAGGTGATGTAGAAAGACCAGGGACAGCTCTGGGGAACTTGGTCTCAGGGATGCATTAAGGTGGGTCAGGGTGAGCAGCCAGGTGGTTATTAAGCATTGTGACAGCTTCTGTGCTTGCTTTTCAACAGAAGTGGCAAGGATAACCTCATGGTGTCCCTGCTGTTACTCCATCTCGCAGATGCAGCCCACATCCCGAGGCCCCTATTCCCTAGCCTCAAGGCCAGGATGGAAAAGGTAAGATTTGAGCTGGAGCTGCAATAGCGCTGTGGAGTTCTGCAGAGTCCTGCATGGGGCCAGCCTGGAGACAACCCCAGAGCCTGTCCCGACAACCCAGGTACATGGCTGCAGGCTTCACTACCAAACAGGGGGGCCAAGGCAGGTCAGTTCTTGCCCTCCCAGGGGACCAGGAGCCCCCTGGACTCCTGAATCCGAGAGAAGGCCAAAGCAATTTCAAGCATGGAGGCACCTCGCAAGGCCACCCATGAGCAAGTGGGTGCCCCTATGGCTCTGAGGGTTGGTGGGGCTCTTGGCCACCAGCCAGTGGGACAAACAACAGCTCCAACTTCACACGTCCACAAGTCAGCTGGAGATTTCCTCCCCAGCTGCTCCTCCCTCATCTCCCCACCTCAGGAAATGGTACCATCGCCCGCCTGGCTGGCGGCTTAGGCCAGAAAACCGGGAGGCAGCCTGGGCCCCTCCTGCCCTCACCCCCACATCCCTGCCACTGCCAAGACCTGTCAACCCGCCCTCCAAAGTAAACCCCAAACCCGTTCCTCTGTGCCTGAGTTGCCACCCCTGTGTCCAAGCCACCGCCGCCCTGCCTCGGCCCTCCCATCCCATCCCACCCTCTCCAGTTGCACCTCTGGGCCCCATATGGGACTCAGAGCCCATCCTTTCCCATCTCCATGCCTGCTCCATGGTGGGCGGCCAGCCACTGGCCAGGAGCTCTGTGCATAGGTGCCACCTCCTTGCACTCCAGCCAATGGCCTTGCCCTCCTCACGTCCCCAGGTGTGACACACTGGTCCCTCTTCCCAGGTGCTGCCCCCTCATTCTTCACCCCACCAGCCTCTTCTCAGCCTAGAGCTTACTTTCTTTATACCCTCAAAATAAAGTGGTCAGGCAGACGCCTGGTGCTTGAGTGAGCGGGCCATGGAAGCGGCAACAGCGGTTTGGATTTCCTGAGCTCTTCCAGGCCTTTGGGGAGAACACTTGAACCTCCCCTCGATGTGGGGTCCAAGGCTCCGACACTGGGACAAGTCCACCAGTGCCACGTGGCACCAGAACAGAGGGCAGATTCCAGGTTTCTCAGGCCAGAAGTCTGTGTGTCTGACCACCGGGCCGTCTGCAGCAGTGAGTTCAATCAATGCTGTGGCCATATCATTCGCATCACAGCTGTAGGTTGTAAGTTGCATGGCTGTTTTATAGCTGCTCATTCATGTTTGAAAACAAAGATTGGCAGTGACTCCATAGCCTGCCCCCTACCCTGTTTTAACACTGAAAAGTACACTTCTAGGGAACCCTAACATGGGGAGCGATCATTAAGTATTTTTAAATTTCGTAAATCTGCTGTCTCCGTGGCAACACATATGTATGATTCCAGCTCCCAGGAGGCTGAGGCAAGAAAACCACCCAGAGTTCAAAGCCAGCCTGAATTACATAGCAAGACCTCGTTTCAAAAAATGAAAATAACTAAATAAAAGAAAATTTCATGAGATCATAGTAACTTAAAAGCATCTGCTATTTTAAGCTTTTAAAAAATCTTTTACTCATTTATTTACACAGGGTCTTGCTATGCAGCTCAGACTCATAGTGACGCTCCTGTCTTAGCCTCCCCAGTGCGGGGAGTACAGGTATGTGCCACTCTGCCCGGTTTTGGTGGCCAGCACAGCATGCAGTCCCAGGGATTGAACCTAGGTCCTTGTGCTTGCCAGACAGGTGCTTAGATTGCCTAGCTATCTCCCCAGTCCTGTTTTAAGTTTTTAAATTAAACTTTCCCAGTAACACATAAGAGCTGCTATTTTATGTTTAATAACCATGAGATTGTCCTGGGATAAAATGATTGAATTAACCAGAAAAATCTGCATTACATAAAAATGTATTCTTTTCTTCATTGTTCCAGAAAATAACATTGCAGAGAATTTTTTTTTTTTAAAAAAAAGATGTGCAAATACAAGAACAATGTTTATTGAGAATTGATGCAATAGAAATTTTTAGTTTTGTTTTTGGTACTGGGACTCAAACCTAGCAGCACCACCACTGAGCTACTTTTCAAGTGTAAATTTTAAAACATTCTTAAAATTAAAATTAATTTTTTCTCTTTTGAGTTTTGAGACAGGGTCTCAATTAACACCCAGATGGGACTCAAGTTTGGCGATCCTCCTGCTTCAACCTCCTTAAGTTGTAGGATTACAGGAGTATGCCATCGAGGGGGAAAAAAAAATCCAATCTTGCAAGCTCAAAGGGCAAAACGATAACGCGGATTCCCCCGTATTCCCCCGTAGAACTGTGGGCTGCTCCATGAGCACCAGGATCTGGGAGACGCCCTGGCCTGGGTCAGAGGATTCAAGGTCTCTGGGGAGAGCCACATAGGGACAGTGCACTGAGGTGAACGCCCAGGGCTCCTAAGTCAGCAAGGGAGGGACACAACCCCTAGGGAGAGGGGCAGAGCCAAAACAGGCCTTGGGGAGGAGGAGTGGCTCACCAGCACAGAGCTCACTGCCGTGGACCCAAGTGGGCAGGCCGGGTGCCACACAGATAGGAACAGTCCTCCTGGGGCTTCATCCTGCAGGACAGGGACCCATGAGGTCATCCTGCATCCCCAGACTGCCTGGGCTGCCTTTGTAACTTAGGAGATGAAGGGAGGGATCCAGGACTCTGTAGCGGCCAGGGGACCTGCGAGATGCTGGGTGATGCCTTCAAGGACCCAGTCACCCTTGGGCCATGTAGGGACAGAGGACTGTGTCTGATACTCTCTTGTGGCCCCCTGGCATGGCCGGCCCTGCTGAGAGGGGCTTGGGAGCTGGGAGGACGGAGGGCAGCCTCCCCCGCCCAGGCCTGGGAACGTCCGGGCTGGCCGAGGGCCACCAAGGCTGGTGAAAGGCTCACTTACCATGACGGATGGGGGCCCGCCAGCCCCGCCAATTAGGCAAGATGGAGCGCCAGGGCCCGGCTATAAATATCTCAGCCGCCGACCAGCCCAGGAATGTAAATGGTGCCGTTGAACAAGCGGGAGAAAATGTTCAGTTTAGACAGGATGGGCTTGGGGGTTTTCAAAACATGTTCTCTGCTCCACCAAGACTTTGAATTGGGAAGCAACGAGGCTGGTTCCTGGAGTGTGAGCCCCACTTACAGTCTGTCCTTGTCAGGGGCACCTAGCGACGACACAACCCCGTCGTGTGTGGAAGCCACCATCAGCAAGTAGCCGGTGTACCCCCCCTCGAGTGACCTGGAGGGTCAGGGGCAAGGGCTGAGCAACAGCTGACCTCCAAGACCAGAGGCAAGGAAGCCAGGCTTTCTCTTGGGGGTCATCTGAGAACAAGGCTGTCTATGTGCTCTCCCACTCTGACACCCCTGAGGTTTTTAAACTATTTTATGTGTGCAGTGCTGTGGATTGAACCCAGAGCCTTTGCACTGAACTACATCCTCAACCTTTTTTTTAAACTATTTTTTATGTTGAGATAAGGTCTAGCAAAGTCTCTCAATTGCCCAAGTTGGACTTGAACTTGTGATCCTCCTGCCTCGGCCTTCTGGAGTGCTGAGGTTAGGGCTGTGTGTCGCCACATCCAGCCCAGCTCCCAACACCCTTTTAAACTCTCAGAGCAGCTTTGACCGACAGAGAGATTGAGTGTCTACTTCATCTGCTCTTGTTTCAAACCGAAGGCTGCAGGGCAGGCAGAGAGACGCAGCGATGGATGGGCATGGAGGCTGCGTGGACAGTGTCCTACATGACAGCGGTACTCCCGCGGAGGGCTGGGAGTCCCCCTGGGATGCTCTGAGGTCTAGGGGACCCCCAGGACAGCAAATGGTACAGAGTCCTCAGAGGTCCCAGGCCCAGGCAATACGGGCCTCCACTCCCCCGTCTTCACAGATTATTTACACTGTGGTCCCCGTGGCTCCCTCCTGGGCACTGACGCCTCTCACACATCCCCACACAGGTGGCGCTCCTGTCCCTCCTTCTGAGGCCACACATCCCGTGACCACCACATGGCTCTTCTTCCCTCTGTGATGCCTTCTCCTATTGCTTGAAAACCTATACAACTCTCCAGGAGACAGAAGGGAAGTTAAACAAGTTAAAGAAAGAAAAATTATAAGTGCTTTTCCAGAGAGCAGAAACAAAAAAATTCAACTTATTTCCCACTAGCAAGTCTAGAATTTTATTACACATTTATATATGTTTCAACTTTATAATCTGCCTAGAGATCGTTTAATGTTAGCCATAAAGTGCTCCCTAATTTCCTCTCACCCCACATTGCTGGCTCTTTGGTTCCCATTACTATGGAATGCTCACTTCCCCGTGGATTGTGTTTTATATGTAATTGGTGCGTGACCATAGGACTAATTGCCGCTTCCTCCTCTGCTCTAGCGGTGCCTAGTGCTGAGCTGGCTCCAGCATCCCGCTATGAATTATTGTTCCCCTAGACCATGCTTTATTGGCGGCCTTACAACATAGCAAATAAGATAATGGGCTCTGCAGTCACAGTGCAGAGGATTTATGCAAGCACCCTGCCACTTCATAAATGTTTGACCTTGGGCGACGTTAACCCACAGTCCCTCGTTGGTGGACGGAATCCGAGGAGACCTATAAGGAATTGGAACCTCTCGAGTGGAGGACAAGCTGAGCACTGGAGAGGGGAGTTCATTAGGCAGAGCGAGAACAGGGCCGCCCTGCTCGCAGGGCTGCTGCCCCTTCTCTTCTTCAGGATTGTGCATTCTGGGAACGTCTGCCTATGCAATATAGCAAGAAAAAGGAACAAAAAGTGCTGGGGTGTAGATGCTGAATGACCTGATGGCCAGTTGTTAAAGATGTCGTCACCAAGGCGGGGCTGCTGGGAGACACAGAACCTTTCCTAAGCGTTGAGGCCCCCTGGGACCCTCACCCCTCTTTCTCTTTTCTTCCACTCCCTGGGTGTGAGGTGAGCAGTCTTGCTCCCCGTGTGTGCCCACCAAGATAAGCTGTGGGGTGCCCCTCAGAGCACAGGGGCTTGTTGACTACCATCCAGAAACTCCAGTTCTCTAAGTGAAAATAAACGTGCTGCACAATAGCAAGAAGAGACTCCAAAGTGACGCCCAGAATTTAAAGGCGGATTGATCGACACTGATGGGCTCTGGTGGGCACCATTCCTGGAATATCCAGCCCTGATCTCTGTTGGTCTAGGGCTTATGTCGGGTAAGCAAGCAGGAAGTAGGAGGCACAGTGGCTCGTCAGCTGGGCTTGGCTTATGCAGTGTGCATCGCAGTGGCCAGCTGCGCATCCCAGTGGCCAGCTGCGCATCCCAGTGACCAGCTGTTTGTGTAAGACAGGAGCAACTGGATCAGGAACTATTACCCAGGCAACTAAGAAACTGAAATATGATACTGACATTTTCTGCTACAGCTTTAAGTTGATGAGCATGTTTTTCATTATAGTGACAGAAAAACAGGATGATTTGGAAAACAAGCCTAGAAGCAAAGACCCCCTAGGCACCCTGACCCTGTGCCTGGCTCACATAGACCCAGAACACCAGTCAAAGGCAGAGCCAAAACTCCCAAGTCCTCCCTTAGCCCCTCCTGGGCAGGACATAACCCCATATTACCAGGGCCACCGCAGAACATTCAGGCCTCCTGTCGAGGAGAGAACCTTACCCAGTTTCCTTCCTGCAGAAAGACTGGCAAGGTGATAGAGACCCCCACAGTGACAACTTCCTGTCGGGCCACTGTGAGTGGATTTACCTGAGACATGACCAGCTGCTCTGCTCCTGGGGGCTCTAAACTGGACTAGAGAACCCAAAAGTCGTGAGTCCTGGATCTGTGCTCATCTGTGGAGGCCAAGGAGCAGGGGCTGCCTGGAGAAGGGATGTCCTGGTGGAGGAGAGCAGCCGGAGACAAGAGGCAGCTCTAGGGAGGGGCAGCTGGGTCCCTGCTGCGAGAAGGCTGTGCCCCCCTGTGGGAGAGGAAGAGGGGCCTCCAGGCTTGCCGAGCAGAGTTAGAGAGCGAGCCCTGGGGCAAGAAGACTGGCATGGTAGCTGGAGTCCCACGCCCTAGTAAGGCCTTGTGGACATACAAGGTGTTTATTGGTTTTTTTTGTTTCTTTGAACCCAGGGCCTTCTCACAGAGCTACCTCCCCAGTACTTTTTAATGTTTTATTTTGAGACAGAATCTCCCTAAACTGCTATGTTGGCTCAAACTTGCCATTCTCCTGCCTCAACTTCCCAGAATACTAGAATTTGAGATGTATGCAACTACACACTGCTATAAATTTTAAATGTTATCCTGCAGCTCCTGGAAGTTAAGGGTGTTATACGGGCAAGAGGTAAGATTTGCATTTCTAAAAGGCCTGGGGGATCTGCAGAGGACGGCTGAGGCTGCACCTCCAAGGTAGGTGAGAAGCAAAGGTGACCTGGGCAGCGGGAAGGTAGCTTGGGGGTGGGGACACAATGGGTGACCGGATGGAGAGAGGTAACAGTGTCTGGTGACAACGGACAGCTGCAGGAGCACTAAGCAGGGTGGCAATGGGCAAAGAGGCCGATGGCTGCCCCTGAGCATCTTGGCTGGGATGTCCCTTCTCCAGGAGGCCCCTGTCACCTGAGTCTGGTTCAGGGACCCAGCCAACTTCTACAGGGCCAGAAGAGCACAGGTCCCAGAAGCTTCCACTTCCTCTTCCTGGAGCTCAGGTTCAGAGCATGTCCCCACACCAGCACTGCCTCTCCAAGGTCAGATTCAGGCCACAGCAGAGGAGGGAACTCTTGGGAGGACCCCACAGGAGCAGCGGCTGGGGCAGCAGCAGACAGAGGTGTGCACTTTCCAAAGGCAAGATGCCCCAGGCCCCGCCAAGCAGGAGTGACACCATGGGTATGGGGTCCTGGAAGCTAGGCAAGAGGTCCTCAGAATGGATCCCTAGGAAGAGCACTGCTGAGGCAGTGAGCTCAGGTAGGCTGAGGCAGGAGGGTGGCGAGCTGGAGCTCAGCCTGAGAAACCTGGTGACCTCATAAGGCCCTGCCTCAATTTAAAAAAATAAAAAGGACTGAGTGACAGTACTGCAGTAGAAAAACTCTGAGTCCAGTCCCCAGTACTGAAAAGAAACAAGGCTCAAGGAGAGGTCAGAGAGGGCTTTGTCCACAGTCGGGAGCAGGGGGTGAACACAAACTCCCAAGGTCAGAGGGGAGCTCCCGGGCTGCTGACCCTCCAGGTGTCTGACAAGAACCCCCCACCCAGGGGCGACACCAGCCCAGGCCCCTCTCGTCTGCCGGCCAGCACAACCTGGCCCAGGCCCACCCTCCTAGGCTGTTGAGCTGTGAGCTGAGTCCTGCCCCACCCAGACCAGGGTGAGAATTCCGGCCCCACGGTCCTCTGATGTGGTCACGTTGGAAAAATGTTAATCAAATATTCTCTCCGTGTTTCCTTTCTTTCCCAGGCTGGATTCCTAGAAGACAGGAATTTATGGTGTGAGAGAGCTCCAGCCCCTCGAGCCCGAGCCAAGGCCAACAGCCCCGCAGCCGCTGCCAAGCAGGGAGGGAGCGGTGTGAGCAGCCGGGCACAGGGGCCAAGGGCTGTGCTTGCGGAGCCCTCTGACCCCAAGTTCCCAAGCCGGGGGCTCCAATATGGTCTCCCTCCTGGTCTGGTCACCCTGTGTCTGGGAAAAGCATTCTCCCTGGGAACAAGGCCTGCGGAGATGCCCTGGGTCCCTCTGGTCCCCGTGCAAGTTGCCCCATCTCTGCTCCACTTCAGCACCCCCCTTGGGACCAGAGGTCCCCGTGAGTCCCCAGCTCCTTCTGGAGCCAAGGACAGCGGACATGGGCTGCAGCCCCTTGGGGGAGCTGCTTGGCCTCATGTGTCCCTGCCTTCTGGGCTCTGCTTGCCTCGGTACTGCCTAGTGGAGCAGAGGAGAGGTGAGCAGGGGCCTGGAGGGCCTAGGCCTCGCCCCAGGCAACCCCTGCTGGGAAGACAGCCCCACCCCTGAAGGTCTGTCCACCTGTCACCCACTGAGCCCCACCATTCGAAGGGCACCTGGCAACCCAGAACAAGGCAAAGGAGGGGCAAGGAGACTGGCATGGCAAGAAAAGAAGGGGTGATTGTGCCACAAAGCCAGGAGGATGTAAGGGGCTGCAGGCCCCAAGGACAGAGTGACCACACATAATTGGGAGGATAAGGGTCACTGAAAGCTCCTCAAGGGGGTGTCCCATGGGCAGCTGCAGTTTGCTAGGCAGGCATGCAGGGAGGGGACTTGTGGGACATTCCATCTGAGACCCCAGCCTGCGCAAAGGCCCAGAATGTTTATACCTTGGTAAGACTTTTCATATAAATAAATTCTCAAAGGAAAAAAAAAAGAAAAAAGAAAAAAAAAAAAAAAAAAAAGAGGCCTTTGGCAAACCACATGTCTGGATTTCTTGCTTGGAAAATGAAGCCCTGTTCTGTCCCAAAGTCCAAGGACAGCAGGGAGCATGACCTGACACGTCTCAGGTCCCTCCTCCTACCCAGACACCCCAGCAGTGCCACACAGCACCCCTGAGGCTCCTTCTTCTTCTCCGTCCATGCCTCCCTTCTCCCTTCCCCACAGCACCTGCCCAGGCCCAGGCCCAGGCCCAAGGACCAACCCCAGCTCTCCTCTAGCCTTGTCCAGGATTCTAGGAGGAGACAAGGGGTGGCCAAGGTCCTCCCCAGGTCTCTGCTCTCCAGGAGCTGTGGAGTATAAGAAATCTAAACCTTTGGCTTCTGTTTTATTTTTCAAATCTCTCTGGTCCTTAATCACAGAGATTGTACAACAGTCCTTCCTTATCACAGGGGATGCATTCCAACACCCCAGGGCATGCCAGAAACCACAGGTAGCTCTGAACCTTATAGACGAGACGCGGTCAAAAATGTGGTGAGGGGTCGGCGAGATAGCTCAGCGGTCTAGAGCGCCTGCTTAGGCAAGCTTAGGCAACTACAGAGACTGCAGTTCAATCCCTGGCACCACATGCTGCTCCAGCCCCACCCCTAGGGCAGGCTGAGTCGGTTATAATATAAATAAATAAAGTTTAAAATGTGGTGAAGGTTAACATCAAAAACTTTACTGCAGTAAAAGACACATTTCACAAATCCCTCCCAAAATCCACTCCTTTGCTTCTGACACACTAATGCCAGGGTTCTCGCCGCTGCCAGAGGCAGTTCTGGAAGTCCTCTCTCCTGAGTATCTTCAACTGCGCTGCTGCAGCTGCCTCAGTGTCCTAAACCTATGCACAGCATTGCCTTTCGTGGTTATTTTTGATTTTGGGGACGTCAGAAGGTTGCACAGTGCCAGATCTGGTGAATAAAGTTGATGAAGATGCGTCATAATGTTTTTATTTGACAGAAATTTCCACCAATGAGGAGTGATTGTAAAACATGGTGAATGTTTAAATTTAAAATTTTTATTTCAGTGAAAGACATCCTGCCATTAATTTCCCTCTAAATGCTTCCCCTTGCCTGGAAAGCGATTATCCCATTGTTCTTGGCAACATGTCTATAATAAGTTTTTTTTTTTTTTTTAATCTAAACACCATATCTTTCAATCACCCCTTGAATACTATGCTTTTTCCTAAATTAACATGCTATGATAAGCTGTCTCCTTTTCACTTCCAGCTTCTTTTTATCATATCAAAATGCTGACCTGGCCACTTTTGAGCTTCAGGATCACCATTAGGTAAAATAAAGGTTACTCCAAGCACTGTGATATTAGTTAATCTGATAACCAGCAAAGCTTAGGCCAATGAGATAGCTCAGCTACTTAGGCAAGAGCAGGGACCGGGTCTGGGCTGTCCCCAGGTATGCTGAGCCAGCCACTGAGACCAGGCGTGGTGGCACATGTTTGTAATCCCAGTGCTTGGGAGGCTGAAAATAGGAGGATCACTACAAGTCTGAGCTGTGGAGTGAGACCCTGCACCAAATATGTTAAAAAACCAGCGGAATAAGTGCATGCATGGCAAGCACAAAGTCCTGAGTGTGATCCCTGGTATCACCCAAAACAAAAACACAAACCAGCAGAGCTGTTAAGTGGCTAACGTGCACATAGTATATACAGGGCGGATACACTGCTGCTTGTCAGTGCACCACAGACCGGAGCAGAGTGCAAGCTCTCATCACACTCCTTAGGATAGCACACGATCCAGAACACTTGAGTTCTGTATTTCTGGAGTCTCCCATTTCATATCTTTGGGCTGTGGTTAACCACAAAGAAGTGAAACCACAGCAAGTTCAGCTGTGGGTAAGAAGAGAACTAGCAGATTTGGCTTGTCCCTGTTATTCCTTTTCCCTCCAACCATGGGCAGCCTTCCTAAGGCATCTGATGGGTTCTCATAAAATGTATGTCACTGGTAACAACTGTGGGAATGGAAACAGGGTGTCTTGGGGTGAGAACACGTCCCAGAACCAGACAGAGGTGATGGGTCTGCCGCACTGTGAATGTGCTAAATGCCACTACACTGCATGCTTCAAAATTTAGGTTCAAGATTAATTTTATTTTCTCCCCACTACCACCACCTTTCCTTTTCAGTGCTGGGGATTGAGTACAGGGTTTTACACATGCATTATTATTTTTAAATATCCTCTCTACTAATTTAGGGTCTCACTAAGTTGCCCAGGCTAGATCCAAATTTTTTTTTATTAATTTATTTAGTACTTTTTTTTTTTTTTTTAATTTTATTTATTTATTTATTTGTTTGCTTGTTGTGTTTGTTTCTTTCTTTATTCATTTTGTGGCTGGCTCAGCCTGCCCTGGTGGTGGCGCTGGCGCAGCATGTGGTGCCGGGGATCGAACTGCAGTCCCCGCAGTCGCCTGAGCCCTCCTAAGCAGGTGCTTTAGACCACTGAACCATCTCGCCGGCTCCAGGGTAAGTTTTATATTATGTGAATCTTACTTCCATTTTTATCATGTGCATCATTGTTTGGAGGAGGGGATTTTGACCTATATCCTGGGTGAGGTGGCTTCTTTCTGTAGTCCTCCACTGTGTAAGAGTATGGCACCCCATAGGATTCACCTGGGAAAAGATCAGAGCTCAAAATCTGAAAAAGTAGGGCTGGGGAGATAGGTCCGTGGCACAATTGCCTGCGTGGCAAGTGTAAGGTTATGAGTTTGAACCCCGGCCCTGCAAAAAAAAATTTTTTTTAAATAAAAAATCTGAAAAAGAGTTTCACCTGAGTATGCATCATTTTTACAATTTTACAATTTTTACAATATCATCTATCATTTTTTTAGGGAGAAGAAAAAACATAAGTTGACCCATCCTAAGTCAGAGGCCATCTGTCCTGCTAGACAACAGTGCAGGGTGCCACCCTTCAGTGCCTAAATGACCCAGCTGGTGACACGAGTAGCCCAATGGAGAGCCAGCAGCGTCTTGCCAGGTATTTTAATCTGCATTTCTCTGCTTTCTCCCTATTCGTGACTCCGAGTTTTCCTTCTCAAGTTCTTTAATGGTTCACATTTCCCTTTCACAAATTGCTAGCTCATACCCCTGGTCCATTTCTCTACCAGCATTGCTTTGTCCTCTCCCACCCAACCCCCCAGGCAGACATTTCCCATATATTCTAGATTATAGCTCTGAGTTCTGTTTAAAAATCAGAAATATCCAAGGTCAGCGAGATAGCTCAGTGAACTAAGCACCTGCTTAGGCAAGCACAGGGACTGGGGTTCGATCCCCTGTGCACCACATGCAGCGCCAGGCCTGCGCTCCAGATGCACTGAGCCAGCCTCTGAGACTGGGCTTGATGGCGCGCGCCTGCAATCCCAGCGCTGGGAGGCTTGAACGCAGGAGAATCACTGAGTCCAAGCTATGTCGTGAGACCCAGTACCAAATACATTTAAAAAAAAATCAAATCACCCCTTCGGGTTGTTATTTCACCCCCAAGGGGTCCTTCATGGAACAGAAGTCCTTCCTTTCAATTTGATATTTTTGAGAGCTTTGACACACGTAGCTTAAAATACGTATGTGAATGGTGAGGGCTTTGAAAAAGAAAGCAAGTGGGGAAACTCATCCTGACCAATATCAGCCCCTGGCCCAAAGGCACGGAGGGGTCGGCAGTGGCAGTGACTGGACTCTGGGCCACAGCTGATGCAGACAGCACGCAGTACGTCGTGGATCTGCACGGAGGGGACTGCAGGTCCCGGGGTGGTGCCGAGGACTTCCTGAAGGGCCAATCAGGTAGACGGATTCAGGCCTGAGCCTGACAATAAGACCCTGCAGAGCACAGGGAATTGTTGGAGAGGATCTCTAGGACATGGGTGGAGGGTGCTTCTGAAACGAGCCACCCCATACACACCCTGAAAGGCAGAAAGGGTCGGCCTCCAGCCTTATCCAGAGGAAGTGGCATTTCCTCCCGGACACAGCCGGGTCCTGCCCACCCGTGAGTCATGGGCTCTGCAGCCTGGCAGCCTGGCCCGCCCTTCCCGTCCTACCCGGGAGGGAGCAGTGTGCAGTGCCCACCTTATCTCACCCTTGCCCGTGGGCCTGCAGACATGAGGTCAGGGCCGGACACAAGGAAGGCGGGAGGCCGGAGGCAGGGGTGGGTCAGGGAGAGGTCAGGGGTTGCTGGCCAGGCTGTCCCCACACTTTCAAGGTGATAGGGAAGACAAAGCAGGAAGAGGCACAGCCAGGGTCAGGAAGCCAAAGCTCATGTCACTGGGGGTGCTGGGCAGGAAAAGAGGGACAAGGAGAAGCCAAGGGATAGGGCCATGGTCTCCAACCTGAGACTGTGTGTGCCCTGGTCCCTCTCCCAGTGGCTTTTTCAGCCCACTGCTTGCAATAGAGGCACAACTAGACAGAGACACTGCTCAGAGTCAGGTGAGACTGTGTCCACCCCGCCAGGGTCCCCCTGGGGCTCTGTAGGTGTCTGCGTCTTACTTGTTGGCAGTGTACAGAGGGTCAGCAGCACCGGCTCTGTCCTGGGGGCCCTGAGGTGCCATCACACTGTGCCACTGTGTCTGGGTCTGAGTGCTCGCTGGCTCCTCCGGGCCAGGCACCCTGACACCTGTGTGTGTATCCCTGTGTGTGACCCAGTTATGGCCGTGCCCAACCTTCCTTCTCTCTTGCTTTGTCTTTGGCCTATACTGACCGTGCCAACCCTCTCTCTCCAGAGGCCCTGAGGACTAGGATGAGATGGGGAACTCTCGAGCCCTGACCCAACAGGGACTGGAGTATCCACCAGGCAGTAGCATTGATTCAGGGGCAGACAGACTATGCTTCGGGGGCTGACAGCAGGCTCTGCCTCTGTTCCCCATTCCACAGAGACATGGTAATCCCCTCTGGCCAGTGGCCCCGTGTGTTGCCATGATTGGAAGGACTCTTTAGAGCCCTTCTGCTTCCCTAGGGGTCCAGGTCTGTGGGTCCCTTCCAGGCTGAGCAGAGGGCCGGGGGCTGTTCCACTGGGGCCCCTCCTCGTCCACCTCTTACCAAGGAACCAGTGGGCATGCAGAAGAGCATCGGGCAGATCCTTCCAAATGACAGAGCCAGGTACTGGAGAGACAGATGAACAAGCAGAGAGATGCGTGATTACACATATGCATGTGATCAAAAAATATAGTAATGTTTAAACTCTTTAAACAATGAGGACAGTAAAAGCACACTGCCACGAGGCCCCTGAATCTCCCCCTTCTCTTCTAACAGGCCCACTGCACTGCCCTGGTCACTTTCTGAAGCAGTTCTGGAGGTGCTCTTTCATGAGAGTCTTCTTAAGGTATGATTTTTAAAAAGCAGTGACTGAGCTGCCCGGTGACACCCAACAGAAAGGCAGGCTCATAGAAGTGTGGTTCTGCGTCCTTCACCTTATTCACCGGCTCTGGCACCTGCAGCCTCTGGCTCCTCTCCAAAGCCTAAACGACCATGAAAGGTCAGCATTTTGGACCAACTAAGGACACAGAGGCAGCTAGAACAGCAGAGTAAAGCCACTCAGAACAGAAGACTTCCAGAAGCAGCAAGAGCGCTGGGAAAAATGGGCTCTGACACGGCGCAGGGGGCATTTTGGAGGGGATCCACGGCAATTCATCCTTTCACTGTAATACTTGTTTTATTTAAGCACACACCATGTCACACCTCATATATAACATTAGCTATAATGAAACGCTGCACCTGGTGTCTGATGTCAAATCAAGGAGTTATATTAGTCACACGAGACACACACACATGACGTGCGAGCTTACCTCACGCCAGCTGAAAGTGACCACACTCCCGACACATCCCTGTTGCCAGCACCCAGAACCCTGCCCCCTGCTCTCTGCCAGCTGTCGCTCAGCCCGTTCAGCCGTGGTGACCACAGCCCGATCCTGAGCTGGATGCGGATGAGATGCCAAGGTGCCTCGTGGAGCTCTCAGCGGGTCGGATCCCACGAGATCTGATACAGGCCACGGCCACGCGCCCCTCTGCTTTGCCCCCCAGTTCTCAGGAACCCCCCTACCCCCACACCAGGAAGAGGGCAGAGTAGGCAGGACACAGGTCTGGGGGGCAGAGGCTGATTTATGATCAGGCAGCGACGGCACCGCTTGGCGAGGTGGGCACCGCCACGAAGCCTCAGAGATAGAGGCAGAAGTATGCAAGAGATGTAAACAGCAGGCGGCAGACACCACTCCACTCCAGCCAGGACGCGCAGGCCGGCAGACAGGCAGCCACCTGGGCCCCACCCGCCTCCCTCATCCATCCACGGGCCTGGAGCCCCGGTCTTCAAGCCGCCTCCTCCACACTGCCATTGCCCTCATGTAACCCTGGCCTGGCCCTGCACTGTCCTTCTCCAGAGCTCACCGGAGTGACTGAGTCCATCTTGGAAATCTTCTGGGGACACCTAACCCCTTCGCGTGACTCAGGCCCTCATCATCAGACCTACCTGCCTCCCCTCCTTTGGGGGTCACCACTCCCCTGCTAACTTTCTGTGCTACCCTGAGTGTGCCCCATATTCCTTGCCATCTCCGGGCCTTTGTGCACATAATGCCTTACCTCTAGTGTCCTTTTCCTTCCTGGTCTGCTGGCAAACTCCTATTTAACCTTCAAAAACCATCCCATAGGTGCCCTTCTCCCCCTCTAAGGAAGCCTCCACTTTCATATCACCCCACCCCTCCCCAGCACTCCTGCCAACCCTCTCCTCTCTTGCAGGACACAAATCCCGTGTGTCCTCTCTGAGGCCCTGGACTCAACTCGGGCTGTTCAGAATTCAGAGTCTGCAAATTTAAGAGTAGAGGAGCAGAGGCCGTGAGCCAGGAAAGAAAGGAGCAGAGTTCCAGAACCCACACAGGCTCTCTACAGGGCCCCTGAGCCAGCCCCAGGCCCAGGGATCAACAGATGGGCAGCTGGGTTGGGTCTGATCACAGTGGCCATGTGCAGCAAGGACCAGGCCTGCTTGAAGAAGATGAAAATGAGGGCTGCACGGGGGCAGTGGCAGGACGCTTGCCTCTCATGGGTGAGGGTTTCGGAAAGGAGGAGGAGGAGAAGGGGGAGGGGAGGAGAAGGGAAACTGAGGATGGGTGGGGGTTCGGATCCATTCAGGCCACACAGACAACCCAAGCCGGCTGGTTCCCTGAGTGTCCCTGTGTCCAGAGAAGCGTGCAGAGGAACACTCCAACCAGACAGGGGACACTTGAGCCAGTGCTTGGGCAGTACAGGGCAGCTCAGACAGAAGACGCTGGGGCCAAGGCCACTCCTGGGAAGCGGCAGAGCAGACATCCTCATCGGGCACACAAGTGCCACCTGAGTGCCCTGGGTGGGACACAGAGCTTGGCCCTCAGGTCCATTCAGGCACCCCGTGGAGGCAGATGGGCACTGTGGCACAACCATGAGGTGCCTAGCACCAAGCCTGGGGCTCCAGGAGCCCAGGCCCAGAGGCCGCATCCTCCCGACACCTGGCTACAGAGCCCCTGCCTGGGTAGATCCTACAGCCCTGCTCGATGCCCTCCTTCAGGAACTTGGCATGGGTCTGAGACTATCATCTAAGAAGCAATCTGTGTTTGCCTTGGGGGGCAATCTGGAAACACCACGAGGGGCACCATCCAAGTTGCCGTGCGCATACTTGGGCAGCTGCCAGGCCAACAGGCCGCTTGTGCCAACTGTGTCCTCGGTCCAGCTGGGCCACCCTCAGCCACCTGCCTGGTGAATGAATGCCCAAGGCTAGGATCTCGGGGGGAGGCTTGCGGGGAATGGGGAGTACACCCACAGCCCCAGCCTTGATGGTCACAAGCCCTGTCTGAATCTGGGAACAGAGCCTGGGACACCCCAAGCTGCACCCTTTCTGAGCCTTGGTCTTCCCTTTGTACAGTGGGCTCCCTGGAGGCCTCTCCAACACTGAGTTAGAAACCTCAGGTCTTTTTTTTTTTTTTTATTTTTTTTTATTTTTACACTTTATTTATTTATGTTATGGCTGGCTCAACCTGCCCTGGAAGTTGGACTGGTGCAGCATGTGGTGCCAGGGATCGAACCACTGTCCCTGTGGCTGCCTAAGCAGGTGCTTTAGACCACTGAGCTGTCTTGCCAGCCCAAACTGGGTCTTGACCAGCACAGCTCACAGCCTCAGGATGCAAAAGGATGCCACACCCAGCATCTCCAGCGCAGGGACCACAGAGGGGACAATGGATTCACGGATAGAGCCAGCCCACTGCACAGGGGCTCTCAGGACAGCGGTGAGCAGGAGGACGCCCAGCCCAGCTGCAGCCCAGGCTACCTGCCGGCCCTGCAGTGGTGAACTCCACAATTGGCCCCTGCCGTTTCCAATTTGTTTGTGGTGGACAGAGATTAAGGATTTGCATGTTTCCTTGAACACATCTGGGCTGGGGCCCCGGGGCAGAAGCCAAGGACAGATGTCCCCAAGACTGGGGAAGAGACATGGGCACCCCCTGCCAATGCCAGCAGCACCACCCTGGAAAGAACAGCTTTTCAGGGGGCCTTTGAAGAGCAGGCACCTCAGGGTTCTCTTGCGGGGTGGGAGTTCCTTCTGTAGGGACAGCTGTGTGTCTGTGCAGGAGATGGGTGGCCCAGCCCTCTGACCCAAGGGTTCTGAAAATCTGAGTCCTCTAGCTGCTGCTCTTCAGGCCCTACTCAGGCAGGCCCTAGGCTCAGGGCATCCCGAGGAGGCAGCACCACCTGGATCTCCTGCCCTGCCACTGTCTGCCCTGCCCACCCCAGCCCAGCAGCCCCATTTGCCTTGGCCCGCTGCACGCCCAGCCGGTAGAGGCCCAAGGCCTGGAATGGGTCACATCCGGCGCAGCCGTCTAAGTGGGCCTGAAGCCTCAGAACTCGCTGGGCCCAAGGGGAGCCCAAAATAACATCTGAGTCAGTCAGCAGCCCTGCAGACACCCCCACCCGATGGGCCACGGGGAGGGGCCTAGAACCGGCACAGACAGGGGACCAAGCCAGGTCAGGCAGCCACCTGCTGCATGAGGGCCCGCCAGCAGCCAGCCTGCCAGGGAAAAGATGATCGTCCGGGTGAGGAGAGAGGGAGAAGGGGCGGCCCTGCCCAGGAGGCTGTGGTGTGGACAGTTTCTCCCAGAGAGAGAAATAGGGGTTTGGGGGGTCAGACAGGACCCTCAAGTCTGGCTGGGGTTGTAGAAAACCTTCCAGAAATGAATGAGTCTAGAGGGGTGGGCGAAGGCAAGCAGGTCCCAGGTGGGGGAACCACATTATAGGCGGCAGAAGGTGATGCACGGAGAGCCCTACAGCCAAAAGGTAGGGCTCCAGGAGCCCAGGGACCCAGCGGGCTCCCACCTCAGCCCTGTTACCAGCCCTGCCCCTCGCTCGGTGACCCAGCAGCCACAGCAGGCCTGTCCACCTCGCAATAGCCCGGTGAGCACGAAGAAGGGACAATCAGCACTGGGACATCCACATCCTTGTCCTGAGTCTAAGGCAGGGTCAGGTCCCGGATCAATGTCAGTCCGTGTCCTGTCAGGTTAGGCTCAGAACCAGGCTGGCCTGAGGGAGCAGTCACCCTGGACCCCTGAGACCTGGACCTGTTTTAGGCATGGTCAGAGGCACAAGGCTGCAACAGCTCCCCAAGGCTGGCCACGGACCCGTCATGTCCCTATATCCCAGGGGGTGGCTCGTGTCACAGAGGTCATCTGCCCCTCCTCCCCATCACTCAGCCCAGGCAGGCAGCAGATACCTGTATCCCCACAAGCCTGTGGCCTAATCCCTCAGCTTTCCTGAGAGCGGCTCTGCTGTTCTTGGCCCTGGGCCACCGCTGAGCCTGGCACAGCCTGGGCTTGGCACTCACCAGCGAGCAAGGGCTTGGCCAGGGCCCAGCCAGGGCAATGAACACAATTAAAGGAGAGAACATGGGCCTGGGTGGGAGCAGGAGCCCTGCTGGCTCTGGTCAGGGTCCCTGTTGTTCAGCGGAGGCTACCGAGGTGAAAAGCCAAAGCATGACACTTTAGTAAGACACAGAAGGTCCCCTGTTTACCTGGCAAGGAACAGGACAGAAACTAGTCCTTCCCACCTCCCAAGTTACCCAGGGCTCCCCAAGAGACAGATCCAGGACAGGAGAGTGAGGCCCAGGCCTCCAGGTCCCCATGGTGCCCCCCCCAATCAGCGCCCTACCCTGAGAAGGTCATGTGGAGCCAGGTTCTCCACAGAGCCCTCCTTGACATTCCGGTTTCTTGGGATCACACGGGGCTTCAGAGAGCACGGTAGAGGCCACGGCCAGGCAAATGCAACATAAGTCAGCTCCTAACTCCTGCCACAGCCCTTTCTAACAAATAGGGAAAGAAACTGAGGCTGGGGGAGTCACCTTCCCATGGTCAAATAGTTGGAAGTGAAGCAGCAAGCCTTGAACCTGAACTAGCGTAAGTCAGACAGTGGCTTCCAAGACAGGAGAACGACCCAGAGAGACCAAGTCAGAGTGAGGGTAAGGCCCTCCAGGCCGGGTCAGAGAGCAGACCCAGGGGCTTTGGCTGAATGGTCCCCAACACCCCAGAGTCTCCAGTCGATTTAGTCAGCGATTATAGTTTTCAACTCTTCTCACTGACAGGCCCCTTGGAGGCCAGGACGTTTGCTGGAGAGAAGCACTTCAGAGCAGCAGCCCTGAAACCAAGCACTGGGGCATGCTGTCAGTCCAGTAACACAGGAATCAGAGACATCGGCCATGGTCTTGTCATTTTTTCCTCAGTGGGACAGAAATGGTGTAGATGCTCAATTAATGTTCCCAGAAGAAATAGCTCTCTGTTCATTCAGAGGATAGGACAGCAGCTTCCTACCAACTCTACTAAGGAATCGCTGGGGCCCCAGTGTGAGCCACTCACACCCTCGATCCAATTAAACCTAATGAGGGCCTTAGACAAGATCAATATCATTAAAGGCTCAAGCGCACCTCTGGCTCCTAGGTGGACGGTACCAGTGGCCCCAATTTTCATCTGCAAGCCCTGTACACCTCAGAGCCTGCATTAACTCCCCATAGGGAGAGTTGCCCATCAGACACGGTTGGGGGACCTCCCTGAAATCTTGGAGTTTAGGAGAGCTCTGTAGCTCTCAGATTTGTGAGCAGCAGACAGGAGTGATGGGGGAGGCCAGGCTGTGGCGTGAGCAGGTAGAGAGGTCCCTCTCGGGCTGCAGTCTGGACTCAGGGCAGCAGGAGGGTGTGTTTGTCCCTTGTGGGGTGCAAGCAGCGGCCCCCACCTAGCTGTCTGAATTCTGGCAGGCATCAAAGCCAGCTCCCAGCCTGAAAACCACAGGCTTTTATTCATTCCAGGGCCTGGAGGAAGGGCTGGGCTGCTGGACAGACTGTGCCGCAGCAGCCCGGGAAGGAAGAAGATTTTTTTTCCAAATGCTGGGGCCGCAGCTACTGTCTTCCTTCTCTTCTTTTGCTTTCCTTTGTGTTTTGCGACAGGATCTCATTCTGTAACCCAGTGTGCCTCAGACTTACAATTCTTCTGCCTCAGCCTCCTGTGGCTGGGATAGCAGATGTGTGCCTCAGTTCCTGGGTAAAGATTACTTAAACAGGACAGAAAAAATAAATACCATCACTAGAGAAAAGACTGATTTTTTTTTTTTTCTCTTCTTATGTATTTGGCACAGGGTCTCACTACGCAGCTGGGACTTATAATGATCCTCCTGTTTTCAGCCTCCCCAAAACTGGGATTACAGGCATGCCCCACCATATCTGATCTCAGTGGCCAGCTCAGCACGCCCAGGAGTGGGGCTGGCGAGGTATGTGGTGCCAGAGATCGAACCCCAGTCCCTGCATTTGTCTAAGCAGGCACTTAGTCTGCTGAGCTATCTTGCCAGACCTGAGTTTTTTGTTTGTTTGTTTCCTTAAACAGCCCTTTTTCATTTTATACAGCCCAAGTTGCTACAGCTAGGGCCAAACTTTTGATCCGCCTGCCTCAGCTTTCTGAGTAACTACTGTAACAATAGGCATTTGCCACTCTGCCTGGCTGAAATGAATACATTTGTCCTCATTAAAAATCAAGGATTTGAGGGCCGGCCAGATAGCTCAGCAGACTAAAGTGCCTGCTGAGTCAGAGTGCAGCAGCCAGGGTTAGATCCCCAGCATGCTTTGTTGGTCCCATCCCCAGGACATACTGAGACTGTGATTGAGACTTGGCGTGGTGACACATGCCTATAAACTCAGCACTTGGAAGGGTGAAGATAGGAGAATCACTACAAGTCCGATCCACGTAGTGACACCCTGTAGACCCCGTACCAAATACATCAAAATCATCATCATCATCATCATCATCATCATCATCATCATCATCATCATTATCACCATCAAGGACTTGGTCTAAGCACCTGCTTGACAAGCACAAGGACCCAGGTTCAATCACTGATACCACATGCCATGCTGCCCCAGAACCCCTGGTGCACTGTGCTGGCCACCGAGACTGGGCATGGTGGCACATGGAGAGGCTGAGACAGGAGGATCACTATGAATCTGAGTTGCATAGCCAGACCTCGTACCAAATCAATCAATCAATCTAAAAAAATAAAACCAAAAAACCTCAGAGGGAAACCCCTTCATATCCAGCAAGGTGCTGGAGTTTAAAGATTGATGACTCCAGGTGTCGAAGGAACACAGAACACCTGGAGCCCTCGGGCACTGATGGGAAGATGGCATGGAGCTACCACTGTGACCCACCCCCTCCGTACCTCAGCAGGTAAACCTATGCTTCCCACAGAGCCCAGCAGCCACACTCCTCTGGCACAGCCTTGAGAAAGGGGATCAGTGTGTCCATAAAAGACACAAGGCACTCTAGTAGCGTTGTTCACCAACCCAGACAAAGAATTCAACTATGCGTCAGCACTCGAATGCATAAACACTGGTGCTGGCTCACCAGTCCTTCTCCAAAATGTTTCAACCAGAGAGGCTCCCAATTTTGGACATTTTTTCGAATTTTGGAATATTTGCTAAGATATACAGAGATAGCTTGATGCTCAGAGCCAAGTCTCAGCATGAAATTTATGCTTCATACACATTTTGGGGGGTTTTGTTTTGTTTTGTTGAGTCCCTAATTTGTCAAAGCTGAGTTTGAACTTATGAGTCTCCTGCCTCAGCTCCTAGAGTGCTGGGCTGGCAAACAATCCATGGGTCAGACCCAGGCCTGGTGTCACACACTTTATACTCTTATCCTGAAGATAACCTTATACAATACTTTTAATAATTTTGCACATTAAACGAAGTTCCATGATGTGAAATGTTCTACTTAGTGACAGCCCTCAGAAAGCTTTGGATTTGGAAATATTTCAGACATTGGAAGAAGTGATGCCTGCCCTGTATTGTTATAAGATGAATTCTATACAGAAGCCAAAAGTAAACTTCAGCTGTGCTTCACAGCGTGGGAGGCTCACACAAGAGAAAAAGAGGTGCAAAACAATAACTGGGAGGCTGAGGCCGGAGGCTCACAAACTCAGGTCGAGCTTGAACAATTTAGTGACTTCAAAAGACTGCCTTGAAATGAAACATTTTTTAAGAGAGGTGGAATGTAGCTTGGTGCACATGTGTGGGTCAAATCCCAGCACTATATATATATATATATATATATATATATCTGTGGTGCTCCTTGGTTGGCATATAGATATCTGTCCTTGGGGTCCCCTGGCCTCTATATTCCTGCATGAGACACTAGATGTGGGATTTAAGATCTGCCTTAGCCAAGGAGATAGCTCAGTGGTATAAGCGCCTGTCTGGCAAGTATATAAGGTCCCAAGTTCTATACACACACACACACACACACACACCCCAAAAACCTGCCTTAACCCAACAAACTCCACTCTGACTTTTTTTCAGGTGCAAATGCCCCATTTCCAAAGACCACACCCAAGGCACCAGGAGAAAGGACTCATGAGGTGATACAGTGTGACCCACTGGCGGGTGTAGCTCAGCAGGCTGATGCTGGAGAGACAGCAAGTGCCTGTAACCCAGATGGACCAGGGCTGAGGACTGAACCTGGCCACAGCCGATGGTTCTGTGCAGTGGGCTGTGGAGCCTGCAGCAGCAAGAGGCTGTGTCTGACCAGAACTAGAAGCCAAACACACTGTGAGTTCAAGACCAGCCTGGAAGATATAATTATAGCCCCTGTCTCAACAGAGAGAGGACAGCTGGCATGGGAGTGCTTCCACATCTCTATGGCCTGAAGCTGTGTGTCCTGGCCTTCAGCTCTAAGATGGGTGCGGGGGCCACCCAGGGGCTGAGACTGCATCGGTCCCCCAAAACAACTACTGGAAGTCCAGATGCCAACATAGGCAGGAGACCAGGCTTCCTCCTCCCTTCCCTCCCGAGGCCCTGGGCTGTGTGCAGGCTTAGGCTAATGTCCAGCTTCAGATCTCCACTCAGCCACTTCCCAGCTGTGGGACTCTGGGCAAGTCACTTGATCGCTGCAGACTTGACCTCAGTTTACAGATGGAAAATGACCTTAGCACTTAGGAAGGCTGAGGCAGGAGGGTTACAAGTTGGAGCCCAGGCTGGGCAACTTAGTGAGATCCTGTGTCATTTAAATGTTTAAAAAGGGCTGGAGATGTAGCTCAGTACAAAGTGGGCTCAGTCCCTGGTACTGGAAAATATAAAGAGTGAGAAGAAAGGGGGAAGAAAAGGAGAAAGAGAAGGAAAGGAAGCACGAGAAGGGGAGTTTCCCAGTATAGGTGTTACTGTTCCTGTGGGTAGGAGATGCAATGGCAGCTGGCTTGCTGAGCCCACAGCTCGAGAGAGAAGATGCCAGGGATGCTCGGGAGGCAGAGGCAGGAGGAGCCTGAAAGGCAGGGGACTAGGGTAGGACCAGCGGGCTAGATCCACTCAGAGGGCTCCATGGTGGACTTGCTTTCCCTGGCTATGTGGGATGTGGCCTGGGGACCAAGCCTGAGGGACAGAGTGGAGGTGGTACACCTGGGCCAACTGAGGAAGTCACCAGACCCGTGAGGCCCAAGCATCAAAGCCACAGCACAGAAAGGTGCAGATGTGGGGCAGAGGGTCTGCTGCCAGCCAGGGCGAGAGGAGCTTTGCAAGGAGCTTTTGGGGTTTTTTTTAATATAATTTTTTATTTTTTTTTTATTTTATGGCTGGCTCAGCCTGCCCTGGGGGTGGCGCTGGCGCAGCATGTGGTACCAGGCATCGAACCCCAGTCCCTGCGGTTATCCAAGCTTTCCTAAGCAGGCACTTTAGACCGCTGAACCATCTCACCGGCCCTGCAAGGAGCTTCTGGAGCACCAGGAAGGACACCGTGCTCAGGGGCAAGGCCAGCAGGAGCCTGGCTGCCCTCTTGCAGCACACGGCCCCCAACCTGTCCCTGAGAACCTTCGACTAGGGTTGGGCAGGACTGTGCCCAGATCCAGGGTCTGTGGAGAGGTGAGGAGGTTCACAGGCGCTCACTAGAGCAGCAGCCCAGGTCCATTACAGGGGTGTCCATGTGCACTGAGCCAGGCGCAGTGGCACCCCACTGTGCCCTGAACCTGGAGGATGCGAATTCAAGCCCAGCCTGGGTAAATCGGTGGCTTAGCAAGATGCCGTCTCAACATGTTTGAAAGAAATAAAATAGGGGCCGGCGAGATGGTTCAGTGGTCTAGAGCGCCTGCTTGGGAGGGCTCAGGCGACTGCGGGGACTGCAGTTCGATCCCCAGCACCACATGCTGCGCCAGCGCCACCACCAGGGCGGGCTGAGCCAGCCACAAAATGAATGGATAAAGAAACAAACAAACACAACAAGCAAACAAATAAATAAATAAATAAAATTTAAAAAAAAAAAAGAAAGAAAGAAAGAAAATAAAGAAGGGTTAAGGATGTGACTGAAGACGTAGGTCCCTAATATGAAAGGAAGGGAGAACCAGGGGGAATGTGCCACTATATTACTAGTATGGGGGGGGGGGGAATCCCAATTTAAAATTTGGAGTGTAAAGCTGGGCACGGTGGCACATGCCTGTAATCCTAGCACATGGGAGGCTGAGGCAGAAGGATCGATGTGAGTATGAGACCAGCCTGGACTACAGAAGTGAGCTTAAGGCCAGCCTGAACTGTATAGCAAGATCCTGTCTCAAAAAGACAAATTAATTAATTAAATTTGAAGGGTAAAGGCTAGGCATGGTGGCACAAACCTGTGATCCCAGCACTGCACTTGGGAGGCTGAGGCAGGAGTATCGTTGGGAGTTTGAGACCAGCCTGGGCTACAAAGTGAGCTCAAGGCCAATCTGAACTGCCTAGTGACACCATGTCTCAAAAAAAAAAGTATAGTTTCTACTGAATGCAGTGTACAGTTGAAAAACCGCCAGTGTGCAGTTCAAAAACCAGCTATCTTTGAGGTGCAGTTGGTACTCAACTGGGGCTGGTGCACACTGCACAAGCGCTAACCGCTGAGCGGACTCCATCCCCGAAGTAAAACCCTGAAACCTAGCAGATGGAAGGAAGGCTGCACGTTCCTGTTTTCCTCCACCCAGCCTAAGCCGCTGCCTCCTCTCACCGACCTGGGAACTGATGGGTTGCAAGCTGCCAGGCAGAGCAAGCGTCAAAGGGCCCTTGTTAGAGCGAGCTGGCCCGTGTCCTCCGAGCCCTGTCGAGTTTTCATCAGGGTAGGGACAGTGGGGACCCTGCTCTGCGGGCATCGGGGGTTCTCCCAGCAGGCAGCCCAGTGAGTGAGCTGAAGGACAGAGGCCGTGACCGGAAAGCACCCTCCTTCTGGAGCCTCGAATGCCATGGTCAGCTCTGGTGTCCGCTCTTCCAAGAAGCCTTCCCGTTTGCTTCCTGGCATCCAGGCCCCTGAGCCTTCGTTCCCAGGACTGGGGTCCTCGCCATCCTCCTCCACCCCACCCCCAGGCCAGAGCCCTCGGAGGGCTGCGGGAGCCCCAGCGTAGCTCCCCTTCTATCCCACCCTGTCTCCTCGCAGCTGCCCAGGGGCCCGCCTGGCGCCACAGGGATCAGGGTTCCGGGCATGGGTGGAGGGCTCTGCCCAGGGCAGGGCGCAAGAACGTGGCGTGGGGATGGAGACGGACAAAACCCGGGGGAGAAGAGAGCTCCCGCCCACAGCGTGCCGGCACCGGCGGTGAGGCTCTTGGAAGGGCTCCTGGGCACGGCTGGGGAGGCCCCCAGATAAGGACGCAAAGGCGGGAGGAGGACGCGTGGCCCTGGCCCTGCCCGCCGGCTCCTGCGGCTCAGCGCAGGCCCTGCTGCGTGCCTTGGAGCAGAGAGGCCCCTCGCGCAGGCGCTGGGCGGCCGGGCGACGGAGCCCGGGGCTTCGCTGCAACCGCGGGGCCATCGGGAAACCTGGGCGGGTCCCGCAGCAGGGCGCGTTCCTGAGAAGGGACGGTGTGCCTCCCAAAGGGGACGTGTCCTGCGGGGCAGAGTGTGGCCCCCCGGGGCCCGGCCGGGCTCCCCAGCCTCAGCACAGCCGCCACTTGGGAAAGCAGACGCACAGGATGGGGCCCTAGGGCAGGGACGTCTGGGCACACGGGAACTGGGGTTCAGGATTAAAATGAAGTTATTCCACCAGAGAGCGCGCTTCCTGGCCGACTGGCCGAACCCTTCTGTTTATAAATGGGGATAATAATATCCCCCCTGAAAAGTGGAGATGCGAGTCGTAAGCTGTCACGTGTCAAGCAGACAAGAAGAGAGGTGCCCGTCCCAGGTCCCTGGGGAAAGGGCGCCGGCGAGTGACCGGCGCGCGATGTTCCCCGGCAGTCTTTGAGACGAGGTGAGAACAGTCAGTGGTCGGGACAGCGCACCCCCACCACCCGCACAGCCAGGGACCAGACTGACAAATGACTCAGACGCACAACCACCAGGGTGGAGGAGGCGAGGAACCTTAGAGCCAGCCCCCCGCCGGCCGCGTGGGGGCCAGTGTTGGGGGGAACCCTCCTCCAGTGCCCCTCGCAGCCTCCATCATCTGTCTTCGTTGCCCGAATCGTGTCCTGAGCCCCATCCCATGCTTGCACATTTGCTGTGTGCCAGTCTAACAGACAGGAGCGGGAGGTGTCCATCTCACCGGCTTGTGCGGGGCCAGGTATGAGAGTGCATACCCGTCACCCCAGCCGGCGGCGCTTGGGGAAAGCTGAAGCAGTAGGATTGCAAGTTGAAGCTCAGCTCAGGCAATTTAGTAATTTAATAAGACTCTGCCTCAAAATAAATATAAACACATAAAAAGGCCTGAGAAAGTAGCTCAGCGCAAAGCCCCTGGTTCAATCTCCAATACCCTCCCCTACCCCAAAAAGGTAAAATACATACCAGTTTTAGAACTCAAGATAAAAAGCAATGTAAAACATTGCAGCAATTTTTATATTGGTTACCCGCTGAAATAATAATAGTATTTTAGATACACTGCCTTTACTGTAACATACTATTAATTCTTTCCTGGCACGTAGCAGCTAGAAAGTTTGAAGTCAGAGGCAGGAGGAAGCGCTGGCGTGCAGCTGATGAAGGAGGGCAGGTGCCGAGGGGTCCGCCACCCTGCCTGACTGTCCCCAGGGGCTGCTCCAACCAGCAGCCACTTCCACCCCAGACCTCTGCTGGGTGCACAGGAAGGACTGGTACCCTGCTAGTAGCATCCCCTGCCCTGTCTCCTTCTGGGAAGTCCCTTTCTCTTGCCAATGTGGACATGTAGCCCTGTGTGGCAGACCACTGGGGTCCCAGCCCCACAGCCTGTCTGTCCCTCTCCCTGGCCCAGGATTCCACACAGCGCATCCTGCCTTCCCTGGGTGATGGGACCCTGTCTGTGTGGAAAGGAAGAGAGCAGACACCACGCCCCATGGGGGCTGGCTGGGGTCTGTCTACACCCGCAGTCTCTGTCTCCACCTCCTGGAAGGCTCATCCGTGCTGGCCCAACTCTTGGATATCAGGAAGACAGAGCAGGTTCACCCGCACCCCAGCAGGATGACAGGAAGGACACATGCTCAGTGCATGGTCAGCAGGGACCTGAGAACCTACAGAGAGGCCCAGGAATGGGATGGGGGTGGGGCAGGCAGGGCTCCATGCTGAGGCCAGGAAGCCTTAGCCACAAAGTCCAGCACTCAGGTAGGTGCCCAGAACCAGCATGGAGGATGGAATGGAAACTGACCAGGGGGAAGGATGGCCACAGAGTGGGCTGGGCTGGACTGGGCTGGGCGTGGCATGGGCAGCCCTACTCAAAGCCTGGAATTTATCTGAACGGTTACAGAGCCCTTTTTCTCTTTCCTTCTCTCTCTCTTTTTGCATACTGGGGATTGAACTCAAGGCCTTCACGCTGAGCTACATCCCACCCTTCTTACATTTTCTTTTTTTTTTTTTTTTTTTTTTTTTTTTTTTTTTTTAAGATTGATTGATTGATTGATTGATGTTCTAGCTGGCTCAGCCTGCCCTGGAGGTGGGGCTGGGGATTGAACCACGGTCCCTGTGGTTGCCTAAGTTTGCCTAAGCAGGCACTCTAGACCACTGAGCCATCTTGCCAGCCCCTTTCTTACATTTTCTTGAATTCTAAATTGCCCAGGCTGAGCTCAAACTTGCAATCCTCCTGCCTCAGCCTCCTGGAGTGCTGGCACAGCAACATCACACAGAACTCCCATCCTTTTTGGGAAGCAGTGTGTGGGATGCTGTCCCACCCGTACTCTAGGAGGTAGATAGGTATGACTGCCGCGCCCAGCCCTCGTGGGCTCCTTGAATGCTACGAGAATGGCCATTGGCTGCTGTCTGTGCCCCTGTTCTCGTGCTGTGTGATGCAGGCAGAGGCTGGGTCACCAGGTGAGCAGCTCTGTGCCTTTGGCTCTAGGTCCAGCCCCTTTGGAGATGTCCGGAAGCCCTACTGAATTCGTGCTAGTGGAGCTCCAGGAACAGGCCCAGGCCACTAAAAGGAAGGGAGCGCTGGAACTGGGCACAGGCCCAAGCGCGGGTCCCTGGCTTGCATTTGCCAGCAAGTGCATCTCCACAGTTCTCTGGGTCCCTCGGCCGGCCCTCTCCCGCTGGCTCCAGCTGCTTCCCTGTCCTGGAATTAATAAAGACTCCAAGCAGACTGCGGTTTGCAAGTCGGAACGCCGGTTCCTGCCCACGTCACTGCCCCAAGAGGAGTGGGGCCCGGCTCCCCATCACCATCCCCTCTTCCTCTGCCTGGGAAGGGAGCAGGCATACACGTAGCCCAGCCTCCCCAACCTCCCAAGGGACTGCCCCAGACAGCGCCTACCCCACCAGCAGGGCCCGCTCTGGACACTTTAGGCCCTCATATCCTCCACCAACCACCCCACGACCCCCAAATCAACACACTACATAACAACTGTACAATAGGGGCGGATTCCTCCAGCTTATCCCTGGCTCCCAGAATCTGGAGCTTCCACGCCCCAAAACCCAAGGAAAGGGAGATACCATCCAGGGCCCCAGGGTGGCCAGGGCATGCGGAACCTGAAAACAAGCAATTACAGAACTGGTGGTGTCGCTAGCAGCACTGTTACCAGCACCAGAGGGGCGCACAGCTTTCCCTTTTTTGTTTCTTTAGTTCTGAGGACTGAATCCAGGACCTTCACACTGAACTACATCACTGGCCCTTAAAAAAAAAAATTCAAATTGTATCTCCCAAAATGCTAAGCTGCCCAGGCTGGAATTGAACATGTCATCTTCCTGCCTCAGCCTCACATGTCTTTCACGGCACGCAGCAAGCAAAGAGCATTTTCGATCCGGCTGGCAGAGGGCAGAAGCAGGCGCCACATTTTATTTATCTCTGCACTCCTCTTCCCAGTAAGGGTGCTCATCAGCATTTGGTGGGTGAGAAGAGCCCGCACCCCTCCTCAGAAAGTGAGCTCGCCTCTGAGCCTGGCCACCTGTTCCTGGATGGATGAGGCACTAAGCCACGCTGGGCCACTGCAGAAGTGCCTGGGACACTTGGCCTTGACTTTCTGCTGACTGTTGCGACCTCGGGCCAGGAACAAGTTTCCTCTCTTATCTTCTGGCTCCCACATTTCTTTCCCACAAGCACAGGGACTAGGAAGGACATGACCCTCCCCTGACCTACCCTACATACACACACCCCAAGAAGCCCCAGAGTCCACCATCCTGCCCTGGCAACCCCAGAAAGCCTGAGTCCTGCAGGATGCTGTCCCCGCTGTCTCAGCACTGCCGCCCCCTGCTGGTCATCCTCGGAATGGCAGTCCTGGGCACTCCGGGAGGAGCATAGAAACAGCTGTCTGTCTCGGGCTCCTGCGTGCGATGCTGACCTTCACAGTGCTCAGTAACGGGACAGTTGGTGGCTGAGCGATAACAAGGAGGTTGGGCTGCCACCTCTCTGTTCCCCACAGGGCACCTAGAGTCCAGCCTGACCTCGGCCAGACACTGATCTGGACCGGGATGGGTGTGGGGCTGTGACTTTGGTACTTACAGAATGGAGCCCTGGATTCCAGGGTTCCCTGCATGCCACAGACATCCAGGGGACACCGCGGGTGTGGCCTTCACTCTCGGGCCATCCTCCAGCCCAGGCTGATGTGGCTCCAGACTTCCCCAACATACTAACTTCGCTTCAGGGAGAAAGACAAGCCCTGACCCGCACAGCAGCGAGCTCATGGGGTCAGGTCCCCAGTCTGTTCCCTAGATGTTCCACTCGGCAACGCCACCTTAATCTTGCCTCCTGGGCTACTCTGCCTGCAGCCCCCTCAACCCTTGCGGACCTGGCCCTCAACCCCCAACTCCCAGACCTGCCCAACCCCCATCCCGGCAGGGGGCAGGGCCTTTCTCCAGCCAGGCCCAGGGGTGTCGGGGTGTCTGGATGGCTGGGGTCGGGGGCTGAGAAGCAGGACAGCTGGCCTGTGTCCCCACACTGGGCCCGGGGCCCAGCCGGAGGGGCGGGGGCCTGGCCACTCAAGCCTTGGCTGGGGCCAGGATTTTTGGCCCGGCTGCCGGGCCCTCCCTCTTGCTTCCTCTGCTGAGGGCTGTCCTGGCAGGGGCCCCCTCGCACTTTTCTGGCGGGAACACCGCCAGCATGGAGAGAACAGCCACAGAGGGAAAGCGGGAAGGAGATGGGGAAAGTGCGTGTGTGTGCGCGCGCGTGTGTCTGTGTGTGTGTGTCTGTGTGTGTGCGCGCGCAGGAAAAAGGCCCACAGTCCAGTCCGACCCAGCC
>PVKN010000785.1:46735-64557 GCA_004027915.1 Capromys pilorides | reverse complement strand
GCTATACAAATGCAAAGGTGTTCCATGAGGAAGGTGGTCTAGAAAAACAGGATAAGCCTCAATGGGGTATATAATTTATGAAGAAAAAAGCCCTGGGCCCAAGTCAGACTAATCAGAGACAAGGAATACAGCAGAGTATGGTGGCTAGGGTAGAGAGAAACTTGACTGACTTCCCTTTTTGAGTAACATGGGGGAAAAGCTGGGGAACCACTGCATTCCTGAAAGAGCTTTGGAATAGCAAAGTATTTGGGAAATATGCAGCCTGGCTGCTGTGAGGGTATATATGCACAATTAAGGTCTCCCTGGGTCATCCAGGAGGTGTGATGTGCCAGCCAGAATAGCTAAGAACATTAGCACTTCTTCCAGCCTAACAGCCCTCTGACCTGAGAGCCTCCAGTGCTCTGACTGCTGGCTATCATTGCTGGATACATGGAACTTCTGGATATTTGATTGTCTCATGGACTTCCCCCATCAAGCCTTGTTTCATTTTAGGTCCCTGCTAAGTTCAGTATGGATAAATTACCTTTTGAGCCTTGCCTGTAAACTCTACAATGAGTTCATTCTTATTAAAATGTCACATATTTTGATTAAGGGCTTACAAACTTAAATAATGCCTCACTTTGGCTTTAGGGAATTTTTTGAATCTGTATATAATAGTGATGGTCACAAAGTCACCAATAAACCTACTACATTCTTATAGATGGCATAAAATGTAATTCTAAAGACACTTCTAAATCTTCTAGGAAAATAACTGTCACATCAAAACTTTGTGTTAGAGCTGGTGGCTCAGTGGTAGAGCTCTTGCCTTATATACACAAAGCCCTGAGTTGAATTCCCAGCACAGCCCCTCTCCCCCACGTTCCACAAAAAATGACTTTGTATTAGCTCATTCATATGTTGACAGAGTTGATTGAGGTAGTAGTCTAGCTACCTCCCCATGTAAATCTAACTAGTTACTTTAATCATGAGCACTTTCTTCAAAATGTACATTCAGAAAGCCACCGTTTTCTTCGGCCTTTACCCATTAACTATCAAACTTAAAATTTTGATACATTATTCGTATCAGCTTGAATTTATTATTGGGTTTCATAGTTACCAGAACTTCTTTATGCGTTGGTGCCACTTGGTTTCTTAAATGTTATTTTGATTTTCCATTTTTAAGGGCTTTTGCAATTCAAATAAAGTAGACCGTAAGGGAATTATATTTTACTAGCTGTAGATTATATTGCTATTTGTTTAAAAATGCTTATATTTTGTTTTAAGGTGCTATTTACTAATCTGTCGTTCTTTAATATTTTGTTAACTAAAGCTCTCAAATTTTAGATAATTGTTACATGCTTATGTCAGAACTATTTCATTCAGTAAAAGATTGATGTTTAAGACAATACTGCCATCCTAGTTCATGGTGGTTGATGCTTAAAAGGGTACAAACCAAAAGGTTTAGAATCATTCATTCTCACTTTTAATGCAAATTAGTTTGTGAAATACATATACAGATATTCTTAATGCTAAGCAATACCTGCCAGATGTTTAAAGTTGAACATGTGGCAACAAAGAAACTCTGGAATCTGAAGAGTTTGAGGAAAAGAAAGGGCAGATTTAGCAGACCACTGACCCATGTAAACCTTTCAAAAATAACATGACTGGGAACCTCTGTTGTTGCATAACTCATGTGAATAAATGCCGGATTTTGTGAAAAATTTGTCAATATCATTTTGCAGCTGATTTAAAACAGAACCAGTGTTCTTGGTTTGTGGGCCATTACTCTTTTCCTTGGTTCCCTGGTAGAGACTTATTCCCTTAGCTTGTGTTTCCCTGGGCAGATTTCCATCCAGTAATTTGGATCTGGCTCCCAGCCATCTCCCTGAGATGGCCTGAGGGGCAAAACTGAGGACAGATTAGCCATGGTGACAACATTACCATTTTTTATCTATTGTATTTAGGGACATAATATGCAGAATCGAGTTTCCTTTCCTTCTTGCCCCTTTTTCTTTATGAGGGAACCGATACTACCGCATCTCTCTACAGTAGCCAGTAAGTCTTCTTGAGAATTATTTTCAGCCCCTTATGAACAGGAAAAAATGGAGGTTCAAGGACTGAGCACTTGAAATTCAGCCACCTGACATTTCTAGACTTCAGCTGGAGTGCAGACTGGTGAGAAGCCATTGGCCAAGAGATGTGACAAGTGTGCCCTTTCGTGTCAAACACCACTTGAAGATATTTATCTAGGGCAAAGGCCATAAGCAATACAGGATGTGGCCCCAAGAGGGAATCCATGGGCCTAGCTCTGACTCCATGCAGACTTCCAGACAGTCGTCTTGAATCCATGTTGCAGAAACCCTACACACTATACTGTTGCTGCTTCAGATTGTGTTTGTCTCCTCTCCTTACAGAGGTGTCTATTTGGGTATACTTCTCTGACTTATACCTGTCCTCCACAAAAATAAATTACACTTTTACTTAAAACTAAAGGTTGAAAGAGAACTAAGTAATCCAATGAGTAAAATCAGTTTTAAATTAATTTGAAAGGAAACATACTTGGAGATATAGTTTCAATTTTCTACTTTAACTTGAGGACAAGCATTTTCTAGAAAAGGCCAGTGTGCCTTTAAAGGAAGAAAAATGTTGTGAAATGCCTCTTCTGGTAAGACTTTTGGGGCAGAGGTGGTGTCATAAAATGGTTCTGTCTTTTGTACTATTTCCATTTCCTACCGAAGATGACGTAGGTCTCTGATTACATGGTTACACTTATTCTTCTTCTTTAAAAAAAAAAAAAAACAGATGGCATTTCTGATCTCTGTTGATAATGCTTAATGATGTTTTGTTCCCAGAAAAAATCATTGCCAGAAAGAAGAACAATAAACTCTGTAATTATGTTTAATAATGATGGTAACACTTAGTGTGTGTTCAATGCCTCACACTGCCCAGTTGTTGACCACAGAGAACCTCATTTAATTCTTAGAATAAACTTGTAGATAAGGCAATGCATTATCTTCATTTAACAAATGATGAAACCGAGGCAGAGGATAGATCAGTTCTCCTAAGACCTACAATAGTAAATTGCACAGTGGGACTCTACTGCAGCTCTGTCTAAGCCCAAAGCTTTTTCTAAAATACTATTACATTATCCATGTGGGCTCCTCCAGGTAAGGCAGGCTGTGCAGCTATGTGGCCACTGCATTTTGAAATCAGGGAGCTCTACACAGACCTTTCTAAAAAACTTTTGGTAGTGAAGTCTGAATCTAGGACCTTTACACTGAGGTACATTGTAAGCCTTTTTTATTTTGAGACAGGGTTGGGCTCAACTTCAGGCTTTCCTGGTCCCCCACCCTATTGTAGATGTGCAAAAACCTCTCCATGAAGTTCATCACAGGCTTCTTGTATTTGGCAAAAGATTCAGTTGTTCATTGTAAGATAATTTTTGAAATTACATACTGGTAGCCCTGCTAAATTTCTATGGGCCTGCTAATTAGGGATTTTCTTAAAAACAAAATTTAAATAGGTTACACAGCATCAGAAAGGCCACACTTGAGCCAAAAAGCACACAACTTTCTTCCCCTTGCTTATCAGAACACCGAAAGATGCAGCCCTCACCACTGTAATAATTCAGTCAGCTTTACAGTATAACAGAAACCATTTTGGTTTTATTTTTTCCTTGCTCATATAAAATTTCAGGATCATTCATATGATTTTGTGTGAAATTGTCCTCTCAAAGAAAACACTTAAAACTGCAAATGAGCCTTTGTTTCAAGCAGTTGTCCTTGTTCATAATCAAATTTCTTGTCTTTAGGATCTGAAGCTACCAAGCAGATCCTAGGGGTGTTGGGTGAGAATTAGTTCACGGACTAGGACATGATGGAAAACTCTGGAACTCTATCCCCAAACTATCTTGCTGAGCAGAAGTGAATATTGATAGTGCACTGAGGCATCTGTTGGGATGGGCAGGGACCCCGGCCTTTACTGCTTGGCATGAGCAGAGTCAGTGAGAGGGGCCCAGCAGTGCTGTTTTCCCTCTAACTTCTGCATAATCCAGCCTCTTTTTGCATCCTGACCTGCTAGGAGGTGTTTCCTTACACTGACTCTGTGAAGTTCCTGTGTCCTGGTAGGATTTCAGCTTATTGCTGTTTTGATATCTTGCAAATTGGCCTTTGGGTATTCTAATGGGCAGATTTCCTTCCTGTAAAATTGCAAAACTGTTGTTTTACATTCATATGACCTGTATATTCCTGTGACTACAGTTATTCTGATGTTGCTTTAACCTTGTGTACTCTGGCAAGTATTTGCTTCCTACGAGAGTCCTTCTCCAGGTCATTTCCTTTTTCTATGCTCAAGGCTGGTCTATTCTAAGAGATACATAATCTTGTGCCCTTGGTCCTAGACTTCGAAATGTCCTGCCGGTCCCAGCTTCAGTTCAATACCTGCTCCCTTGGGTGGCCCAGATCAGCAGGGCTTGTTTTCCTTTATGTGCTGCTTAGTGATTGTTGCAGATGCTGATGTCAGTTTTTCCTTCCGAGTGCCTCTTGAAACACAGCCATCTTTCCTCAGAGGAGAGCAAGCCCCCACTGATAGGAAATCTTCCCATGTGCACATGCTCACAAGAGTTTGCCAGCAGGGATGACTGCCAACAGTGTTTTTCTCAGTTGTAAGGAGTTGATTTTTCCCTGGACAGTAATTCTGTGTCACACAGTTGGCCTGTGGCACAGTAGGCTCATTGATACACATTTCTTGGTGGAGAACTCTCTCTGATGTACTTGGGATTCCCACAAACATTTGTGGCACTTTAATGATATAAGAATTTTATTGACATTGCAATAATTTTCTGCTTATTCTGTAGCAGAAGAATGTATCAATATTAGGACTCTGCTGCAGGGCCCTCAACAGGTAATGGGGTGGCCCAGCAAACAACGCCTGGCTTATTGAATGGGGATGTTAAGGATTCCTCACTGTGTACCCTAGCAGGTGTGCCTTGGCTAGGTTGCCTTGCCTGGGTTGCAGGAAGTGAAGAGAAACTGTCTTGGACTGCATATAAAATTGTTGTACATAAGTAACAAAATTGTCTTGTCATAAAATTTTTAAGAAGGATAGTGGCCAACAAGCTGCTGCTTGGATGCACTTGACTGTACAGCATGGTGAATGGTATGCACATGTCTGGCTGACTCTTTGAAGGGGGAGAAAAAGCAACTGCTAGAGCCATTCTTTAGGGAGCTATGCCTTCCTCGCCAGTGACTTCCCATTCTGGGCAAATGCTATATAGCCTTTTCTGAAAAAAAAAAAACCATTTCTTTGATTGAAATTGTTTTCACATCCTTCACCCTTGGTGAGTTTCTGTCTCCAAAACCACAGGGCGTGCTCCCAATGGTGTAATCTGAGTGCTACCTGTGAAAAGATTGTCCAGACTGTGGGTTCTGGAGATTAATTTAGTAGGTAATATGCAACATTTTAAAACCTGAGATGCAGTATGGTAGAAAATGCGAGAATGAGCCTTCATAGTGAGGGTAAGTATGGTTTTGAGAACCCTTTAATTCGTGTATATGAGTGTGTACGGGGATTCCTTATAAATCTCATTTCCTTCTTAGATCACGATCAGTCTGAAAGCTCTGAGTTGAAGGGCACTATCTTCTGCTTTAGTCTCAAATAGTTCCCTCTCCCATCAGGTTATTTTCGTAGTTGGCCCAGCTCCTGCTCTGCAAAACCTCAATTATGTGGAACTTTCTTTAATTATATGGACTGGGGTACAGTTAGGGCTTAACATCATCAAAGACATTAAATTATGGCTACACTGCGTGTGCTAATGCGGGGGATATACTTATATATTTAAGTTTTTATGAGTTAAGCAAATTGGTTTTCTATTAACTTTTTCTCCTTTTTTAAAATGTATTTGGTAAAGAGTCTAAAGGCTCTATAGGGTCTCACTACATAAATTGGACTTGTACTGATTCTCCTATATTCAGCCTTCCAAACAGTGGGATTCCAGGCATGCACCACCATGCCCAGTCTCAATCGCCATCTTAGTGCACCCCTGGGACAGGGCCAGCATAACGTGGCATGCCCCAGGCTTCAGATCCCCAGCCGCTGCATTCTGCTTAAGTAGGCATTTTAGTCCACTGAGCTGTCAGGCCGGCCCTCTGTTAACTCTTGATTAATAAGAAGATTCAGCATACTCCAGCCTGACACTCGGTAAGCATGCTGGCCACTATCTGCTTCTCCTAGGAATATGAGTATTTAAAGCAAACAAGAAGCAAGGCCTTTGCTAGCTGCTGAGAGGCTTCTGTGTCTTCTGTCCATGTTTGAACAGGTAGGAACTCCATAATGTGCCTGGAGAAATACATTCAGCTATTTGTTAGACACCCACAGTATAGGTAGAGAATTGCTCTAGCAAGCGCTTCTGGTGGGCCACAACTAGTAAAGTTCCTCAAGGATATATGGATTTGGTCCAGAGAAGGCAGTCTTCTGTGAGACAGTAAGAATAGTAACAGCTCCACGTTATTGGTTATTTGTTAGGCTCAGACCTCAGTGATTTCATTTATGTTATTAGAGCTCCTTAATAATCTTCCAAGCTACCTGTCTTCATCTGTTTTTGGTTTTGTTTGAGTTTTTTTTTTTAACAGAGAAGATAACAAGGTCTTTTGAAGTTAAGTAATTTTCCTTCATCTCATTACCTGAGAAATAGTAATAGGATTCCATTAAGACTGGAACATGAGGCTAGCAGCAGTCACATGCCATGTGGCATGACCCCTTTGCATTGTCTGACTTGGTTATTGTATTTTCCCTGCTGCCTGGAACGTTCTCCCTTGCTCACCCTCAGCCATCAGGATATATTCTATCCAGTCCCAGTGATAACTTTCACAAAGCCCTTTTTGCTTTTCCTGGCAAGGAGTGATTTCCTATCCTCTGTACTCAGGTGGTACATAGGTGTCTCTCTTATAGCATGTCATACTCTGTCACATATTGGGTGATTATTGCCAGCTTTATGTATTACTTGTTTTTCAGGTGTGGTTCTCATTGGATGGTTCTGTTGCTTCTCCAGTAGTTTAATAAAGGTATACATAGTCTTCATTAGTGGGATCTTTTTGAGAAGATATAGGCATTTGTCTCTGAACAATGTTTTCTGTCCTTAAGGGATAAGAATATTTACATACAGATTATTCAATTTCTGATTGTGTTTCTGTTTGCCAGAGTACTTCTTTTAGAGACTTCAATCATGAATGGGATAATTCCATTCAAAATCACTGCATATGCCATACCAGACCTGCTCCCAGGGCGTGCTGAGACAGTGATTGAGACTAGGAGTGGTCATTGGGTCCTGTAATCTCAATGCTTGGGAGGCCAAAAACAGGAAGATTACTACAAGTCCAGTCTATGTAGTGAGAGCCTGTAGACCCTGTATCATATATATATAGAAAAAAACATCAATACATATACAAGCAAACAGCTCTGTTCTACAGTGATGTGTTCTATAGTTTGCTGTTATGCATACCATCATGAAGTTCAGAAGGGTTTGGGGAGGAAGCCAGGTGTGGAAGTAGGTTTAAGATATCATGGTATTAGACTGAAATTTTCATTGAATTTTAGAACTCTGGAGATAACGTAGGGTAGAATGTCAAGGAGTCCTCTTTGTACAGGAAGGGCAATTGTCATTTCTTGACTCCCTGCTCTATGCAGGGATCCGCTTGAGACCAGTTCCAGCTCCTTCTGACTTGTTTCCTACCTGCTCCCAAAACACATAGTAGTAAAATACAGGAACAAAAGGGCATCTCCTAATATTGTGTCTTGTCACTGTTTTCTACAGATATGGAAGCAAACTCAGTGAGAGTGTGCTCAGTTCCATAGTACCTAATAATGCCTGTAGTAGAACCTAGGCCCATCTTATCCTAAAGCTCTCTGTGCATGGAATGTGCTATTTAAAGAGAATTCCAAGGAATTTTCCATGTGTGATAAAAAGAAAACAGGCTCCTTCTCTTTGCCAGGGGTGCGTGGTTAGCAATTTTAGCTCTGTTTCTTTCAGTACTCACTATGTTTCTGAGAGAAGTTATTCTCATTTGACACAGAAGGTACAGGAAACATTGCCCAAGGTCACACGGTAGGGGTTTGTGGGAGCTGGGTTTTATGATTGGTCAAATGAAGAACCAAATCCAAGTCCTGCTAGAGGAGTTGTGCAAACTCTTGGCCTGAAAGGGTAGGTTACAGCCTCCCAGTGGGAGGCATCAGCCTCATGATTGATGTCAGAGTGCAGCCCCCTCTTCACATATTTCTGCAGTCTGCAATTCTGATGAGAGACTTTGAACTTTCTAAAGTAAAGGTTTTTCTTTCAGAGGTTTGTTGAGGAACAAAGAAAATTGTATAATGCAAGTAATTCTAGCTCCCTTATGAATGCATATATTCCATTTTTATCTTGTTGAACCCAAGTTCACTCTTATCTTTACCTTCTCTCTATGACTGAAGGAGTCCAGCTCTTCCTCTGACCAGCTCTACCCTATAGCCAGTCTCTTTGTGATCCCTCCCCTTCCTCCCTTTCCTCTTTCCTTTCCCTCCTTAGTTTCCTTTCTGATAACCTTAACATTTTTGGTTCATGTCATCCTTCACCTTCTATAAGCAATAAGATCTGAATTTTGTCCCATGGTAAAATTCAGAGCCCTTTCGCATTTTGTCCCCCTGGAGCAAAAACCAATCTTAATTACATAGATTGGAGGTTGAAGGCTCAGAAAGCTCAACTAAGATTACAGCCAAGGAAGGCTGGAAAGGAAAGGATAAAGAGAGGGACCAAGAAAGAAAGAAGTGCCCCCCCAATCTCTTTCTTTTAGGTTTGTTTGTTTGTTGAAAGCCCTCTTGTTATTTTATCTCAGGATATGTAGTCTTCTCCTTTAGCTGGTGCCTCATCCTGCTGCTTCTACCTCATGCCGCCACCACTCTTTACTTTCCATTATAAAGTGTAAAATAGTGATTTCTATTCAGGATGAAAATCCCGCCTTCTTTTAACAGTAGATATTTGTCATGTTTCTCCTGGAAGCCATTTGCAGTTTCTATTGTTCTGTTTCTGTGCATTTGCGTGACAAGAGCAGATTTGCAGAATCACTGGCCACAGTGATTCTCCAGGCTACAGGATAAACAGCCTTGAACGTGTAGGTTCCACTTTATCTGGCTGTGATGACTAGGACATCTCAGGACTGTGCTCAGGATTCAAGGGGACCAGGATTTATTGGAAAAGTAAGCAAAGTTATACTAAATAACAGGCAATACCATCATGGGAGGCAAAAGAGCCACGCAATTTCCCAGTGGGTATTCATAGAACAATCACACTGGGCTTATCCCTGTGCTGAGTACTACAGCAGATCTGGAAAAGGGTGGGAGGAGGTTTCAGTCTTCCAGGAGTTAAAACTCCACTTGAAACTAATACCTGCAGACATGAACAAACAAAGGAAGAATAAATGCATATAAGTATAAACAGT
Source organism: Capromys pilorides (assembly GCA_004027915.1). Taxonomy (NCBI): domain Eukaryota; kingdom Metazoa; phylum Chordata; class Mammalia; order Rodentia; family Capromyidae; genus Capromys; species Capromys pilorides. The sequence continues at coordinate 55,111 of PVKN010000785.1, read as the reverse complement.
AGTTTTTGTACTATAGGGTGCTCAGAGAAATTGGCTTTACATGCAGTAAACATGGAGAAACTTAAAAATTCAATAAGCTCCAACCTCTGGCCTCAGGAAGCCTCTGTCCATTGCAAAGGTACACATAGAAATGGTTACAGTACAGTGTAGAATGCCCATTCATACTAAGTCATGATTGTAGCAGCCTCATGCGAGGCTCAGATTTGAGTGTAGGAAATTTATATTCTGGGAGAAACTATGACCCAATTTTGGTTTTAATGGATGAGTATAATATTATTTTTCTTTTCCGATTTGGGTAGAATTTATGAGTAAAGGTATAGTTCAGGTGATTGAAACAAATATGAGCCAAAAAAAAAAAAAAAAAAAAGGTCAGTGAGGGGATATATATCTTCAAAGTGATTGTTTGCTAAAATTCAGCAGGAAGTCATTAATACTAAAATATATAATTGAGATTTAGCTTTGATAAGCTCGAAACTAGACTCTTTCCAGTTTTATCAAAGAAAGCAAAACTTGAAAGTTGAAAACCTGACACAAAAGGGAAGAGATCGGTCACCAGCCTGCACTCAGGAATGTATAGCCAGTTGGGAATGTCCACACATTTGGCTTAGATGGCAGTGAATAAGAGATGGAGGGATAAAGAGAAGAAAGGATGGTATCTTTGCTACGAAAGACAACAGGGTAGCTCTCGGGTTCATGGGGTCTCACCAGTGTTCTGTGCCTCTCTGCCTCCAACAGTATGAATGTTGATCTTGGTATAGGACAGATAGCTCTAGTGGCTGTGATAAAATTGGCAAAGTCCCAGTGCCCCATCTTCACCGACTATATTGATTTCAGAAAACTGCACAGGAGAGAGGATTTGATTCATTACTAGGGTGATGTCTAGGCCAAAATTATTCTGAGTTGCTTGGTTTGGGGAACTCAAAGTACCGGTACTTCTGACCTGGGTGTTTATGAACCAACAGTACTGTTATTCTGGTGATATTCTGTTAAATCTTTTTTTTTTTTTTTTTTTTTTTAATTTAATTTGATTTTTTAAACCTCATTTATTTATTGTGTTCTGGCCGGCTCAGCCTGCCCTGGGGGTGGGGCTGGCGCAGCATGTGGTGCTGGGGATCGAACCGCAGTCCCTGTGGCTGCCTAAGCAGGCGCTTTAGACCACTGAGCCATCTCTCAGGCCTATTCTGTTAAATCTTATCTCAGCCTTTTGACCAGCCTTATGGTTATTGGACAAGGCAAGAAAGCACACTAGAATGAAAAGAAATCCCTGTTGAGTATATCTTAGTTTGGCTTTCCAGCTACCTGATGTGTCCCTTTTAATTAATTAATTTAATTATGTTTATTTTAATTTTTGTCCCTTTTTATATTGTTTTGCATTTCTTTAATAAATTTTGAATTTCAGAATAAGTTAAATACTCTTACTATAAACAATCTTGATAAATCTAAGTGTACTCTCTGGAGACTCTTTTACTTCCCTCTGTGATAAAAGATATTCAGAGGTGTTAAAAAGTAACTTTTTCTGTGGAGACAGCTCAAAAGCATAACTGTCTGCCTGACAAGCACAAGGTTCTGAGTTGGATCCTGGTTGCACCACCCCCCAAAAAAAGACATTTTAGTGAGTCTGTATACATGACTGAATGGCTTGGATACCAGTCCTGGCACTACCTCGAACTCACTGTGTGATCTTTGGCAAATATTTAGCTTTTATGGGGCTCATCCTTTGTGAACTTGTATCTGTGAACCACTGCCTTTTGCCTCTCACTCCCCCTGCTAATAATTGGTGATTGCTAATAAAATATCCAGCAGGGGAAATCACCCCCATTCACTTACGTTAATACTTCAACAATGCCAGCTTGAGCCCACTCAGGTTGTTCATTGCAGCTGTGATATGTAGTGTCACCTCAGTTTGCTGTGATAGGGAAGAAACAGCTTTGGATTCCTTGCTCCTTTCTAGACATTTCTTAATTCTGTTGCTCTCCAAGTCTGTTACTTCCTGGCTGGGCCTGAACTCCTTGCCCAGAGTCCCCACGGTAACCCTACAGTTAACCTGCAGATGTGGCAACTCAGTTTGCAGGTGGAGCAGTTGACAGACTCCCTGCCTTTTTCAAGAGCTCAATTTGAAACAGCTGTGTGATTAAAATTGAACTGATTCAAATTTAGTGATAGCAAGCTCTTTTGAGGAATGGGCTAGAAATGCCTGTGCAAAAAGTGAGATCCGTATTCTTTGGTTGCCAAAAGAGCTTATTTTCCCTAAAAGCCAGAGCAGACCTCTAGATTCATGACTGCCTGGATGCTTAAAAGAATAAAGACTTTACCCAAGAGGCAATTCAGAACATGAAAGGCTGCTAGGCAGTACAGATGCTCGGTAGCATGCAAAGCTATGGAAATACTTGGAAGTGCTCAATAACAACAGTATTATTAATAATAAAATAATAAGAAGAAAAGCACAGCTTCTACTTGACATTTCCTGCTTACCAGGCCTGAATACATATCATTAGATATACTGTATTTAAACCACTCAGTCAACCCCATGAAATAATAAGGTTCAGCTAATTTTCCCAGGAAAAATTGGAAAGAACAGGGTGTTTTTTCTTTTGGTGTCTACTAAATTTATATTTAAATTAGTGAACTACTTGTCAATCCCCTGGCAAAGAGTTACTATCCTGGCAAATTCTAGACATTTATTAGTCAAAGAGATTAAAACTCCCATCTAATCTAGTAATAATGGGTGTGGTGTGCTTTCTAACGAAACCCATAAAAATATTAAAACTTTGCAAAAGTTATCTGGCATAAAGTATAGATACATTACTGGAGAGCTTTTGTTATACTATCTTTTGTTGTACATGCTCACTTGGAAGAAAAGCTGCAGGATTTTGTGATAGAAAGGATGAGGCTATGGCTTCAGTTGGTACCTTTTCTTTGGAAGATTGACTCATACAAATATAAACGTGCTGAGCTAAGTGGTTTTGTGAATCCAGTGTTTATTTTTACTCTTCTCCTGAGGTGTCAATAGAAATAAGTAGTAGAGTGGTTCAGAGCAATGGATTCTTAAAAACAGTTAATAGGAGATGCCCCAGACTGAAGGAGCAAGGAGAATTGAGTTCAAGAAAATGTGTTCACATTATCATTGTCTGGGAAAAACTTTTGAATTTCTACATAATCTGAAGGGAAGACATGAGCTATATAATATGTTTACCAAAAAGAGTATAAGTTTGAAAGGTAAGAAGCTCTACTTTCTTCCCAGTTTGAATGCATAATGAGATATGATTTATATATTACAACTATAAATATTCTTATGGAGTTGAATGATTCTGAATTTTAGAACTTGAATTAAGGTGATAGAATTTATGGATGGTGTTTAATTGTAAAGTGCTACCTTTAAGCCAGGCATGATGAGCTGCATACCTGTAATCCCAGCACTTTGGGAGGCTTAGGTATTACAAATTCAAGCCCGGCCTGGATAACTTAATGACTTGGTGAGACCTTGTCTCCAAATAAAATGTACCTCAGTGTGAAAGCCCTCTCTCTGTTCAGTCCCCTGTGCTTTGACTGACTGAATGAATGAGTGGATGGATAGATGAATGATGAATAGATATAAAGATAAAAAATAAATTTTTACCTTTAAGAGGGAAGGCAAGTACAGGTGCAACCAAGCAATGTCATTGCTTTTATCTTTCCTTCTGAGATCTGTGTGTCTTCATTGTTGCCAGAGATTGGTGGCCGCAAGGGAGAGCAGGTTTTCTCAGACTGTGGTCCCTCCCTGAGATCAGCACTTAAATTCCCTAGTGCTCCACTTAGAGAGAACAGTGCTGATAACTCAGCCTGAAAACTATCTGACTTGTTGGTGAGAAGTAGGAATACACTGGGGAGAAGATAGACATCTTAATTGGGGGAGCACCCTCCTGCCTATAGATTTCCTCCTGAAGTGTATGCAGGAAATGTATACATTTAAAAATTATATTCCCCACTCTGGCCTAACATAGACATGGCTATAGATTAGTTTTGCTAGCTTGCATGCTTTGGTGCAGCTCTATAAATTATTCCCACACTTGGATGAAAGGAGGGGAGCACATGCACTCAATACATACGTCATCATGATAACTTTGTCTTGAGTTTATTGAAATATGTTACTCTGTGATACAGAGTTATGTGCACAGAGTTCTATTCTTACACTTTCCATAAAGTACCAAATATATTGAAAAAATTAGCATTTATTGACTGTATATGTATAAGACACTATGCTGGTGTTCCTGATAACACAAAAAGATACATTTCCTAACCTCATCTGATATTAAAATGACAAGATACTCATGACCCGGTGTGGTAATTTGAACTACAGTCTGTAAAGTGACATGATTGTGACTATTAATTTAGCAGACTTTATTTTAACCCTTTGATTTTCAGTCTTTCTTTTTCTGTGTCTTGGTTACTGGAAAGTTGAAAATGCTGAATATTAGGCATGAATAGCATCCTATAGTTCTAGAAGATTGTCATCTGTGATTCCTGTATGTGCGGACAATGATAATAGTAATAAATTCATCATTCAGAGATGCTTACACTTTAGAGAACCATGATGGATTCAAGTCATGTGTACAAAATAAGAATAATCAAGTCAGTTAACCAGAAAAACTGATTTATAGAACTCTTCAGCAAAGGGACTTGGCCCAGGAGTCAAAGTGCTGAGTTTCTATTATTTCTGTGTCCCTTATAAATCTTGGGACTTGAGGCAACATTTAATTTTCTCTGAGCCTGCTTTTTCATCTTGCAATTGGGCATGCTGATTGTGTAGGCCTCGTGAGGTTATCCTGAGGAGTAAGTGAAATTTTATGAATGAAAATACTTTATAAATTGCAAATCACCTTATGAATGCAGAAGATATTTCAATTTTACTTCTGGCATGAAATCCAGGAACTCTTTTCTTCTGCTATCTTCAATGATTACATGCTAACTTTTCTTCCCTCATTATTTGTTGGTTTGTGTTTTGAGGTCCTCCTTCATAATACCCACTCAATCAGGATCAAGATCCTTTCTGTGACCATCCTCTATGTCCCTGCCTTCTCTCACTCTCTGCATAACAGTCACTCTTAGGACTTCAGTCACCATAGGTTAGTATAGGCACTTACATTTAGCATAATTTAATAATTAACAGATGCCAATATTGTGTTATTCCTGGTAGGTAATAGCCCTGACACACCCCCAAATTCACTTGCTTTTTATTTATCATATTATTTACTTCTTTTTTATCTATTTAGTACAGGATCTATAGGGTCTCACTATGTAGAGATGCTCACTATGTAGAGACTCACAGTGATTCTCCTATTTTTAGCCTCCCAAGTGCTGGGATTACAGGCATGTGCCACCACACCCAGTCTTCATCGCCATGTCAGTCTGCCCTGGGGATGAAGCTGGCATGGCACACTGGGGATCGATCCCTGGCCTCTGTGCTCTGCCTAAGCAGGTGCTTTAGTCTGCTGAGCTATCTGGCCATCCCTGTATTATTTACTTCTTAAAAAATATTTTTACTAATGTTTTTATTATTGCTAGCTTTTTCAAAAGTATTTGTTTTACACATTTGCCTGTCCATCTTTGGGTTCTGCATCTGTGGATCCACCTTAACTGGATTGAAAATATACAGGAAAAAGAAATGTATGTGTACTGAACACATACAGCCTTCTTCCTTGTCATCATTCCCTCAACAGTGGTATAAAGTGGTTATTATCCAGCATTCACATTGTATTAGGGATCATAAGTAACCCAGAGGTGATTTAAAGTATATAGGAGAAAGTGTGAGGGTTACATGCAAACCCCATGCCTTTTAATATAAGGCACTTGAACCTGATGGGTGTATACTGTAGGTCTTGGAGCCAATCCTTCTAAATGCTAAGGGAGAATTGTATTTGCTTTGTCCTTGGGCTCTTTGTCCTTCCCAAATGAGTAGGTTGATAGGTCATGGCACAGTGTGACATTTCTCCATATACTATATTGTTCATAGTCATCACCCCTCCAGACAGAGACAGCCAAGCCCTCCAGACCCCTTGTTCTCACGTGGGAGAAGTCTCCACTCCCGCAATTGCAGCCACTGTGAGTTTGCAAGATGAGGCAAGGTAGTATTTAGCCAGATGCAGTGAGACATTCTCTGCAGGCCAGAAGAGATTCAAAGGATTTCACCTGTGTCATTGGATCATTTGAAGAAGAATGTGGAAGGGTCATGTTGGTACTAGGTCTTCCACTAGAATTTTCTTGTGCTCAGCACATGCTGTGTGTATCGACTCAGGCTGAGCACACATACTGCTTCACAGTCCCTATGTTTTATTCGAGGAGGAAAGAGATGGCTAAATCTTATGGTGACAGATGTGTCAGTCATTAAATTGTGCCGCTCACAGCTTTTGTTGAGCATTTATTTGCCCTGCATTTGCTGATAGGATGGAATGTGGCCCTGGCTTCGTTGTACCCTGAGGCATGAGAGAGATCACCTAACCTGCAGTGAGTCCCTCAGATTCTCTATTCCATGAATTTGAAATTCCTATCCAAAGATGCTCATCATTCTCTGCTATATGTTTGAATTGGGGAGAGGGTGTGCCCTACTGGGACACTTGTTACTATACAAAGAATGTTGTCTGCTTAAATGGGGAATGAAGTCACAGGTGTGTAAGAGAAGTGTTGTATGTTATGAGTCGGTGCGGAAAGAAACATCGACGAGAAGAGCCAATGAAGGTAGCTCAGAGGACTCACAGAGACTTGTCCCTCAGTGAGCACAGAACCCCAAAAGCAACTCAGCTTTAATTCAGGCTAGTGAATGTGATCTCGTCCATTATCATTTTAGTAAAGGAGGATCATGTGCATAGTCACAAACATGACCACAATCTCTATTGACTTCCATCTTTTCCTTATTACTACGTTCATACAGATGTTAACCATTAACATTCCAAGCAAGGGAGAAAGCAACAAACAGAGTCCACAGGTGAAGCTGCTACCTATCACCTGGAGTCCCAGCTTTGCTGGATTTTCAGTAACAGACCACAGCTGTCCTTGGGCTTTGTTCATTGCACTCAGTTTCTTGAGATGCTAATTAGGCTACAAGAGGTAGATCCTAGAGCCTGCTCTAAGGGGAGAGGAAGGGCAGCAGTTCTGCACTAGAGTTTTTGGTTCCTAATGCTTCCCCACAGGACTCCTTGGTCCCTAGGAAAGCCTCTCTTCACTCAAGGTGGCTTGTATGTCTTCACTTTCCAGAAACCTCATGGTACATAGGTGCATTCTTTCTGATTGAATATCACAAGCAACATTAGTCGGGAAAATGGTGTATCAGAAATTACACCATTTCTCTTAGCTTTTTCTACCTTTTTTTACTCGTCAGGATCCTATGACCTACCTCTCCCAATCCCATACCCTTTTAGCAACCTCAAAGACCAAAATGGAAATTGATGTGCTCCAGATAAAAACTACATGTGATCCAAGCACTGTTTTTGATTATATTTCATTATGAAAAGCAATTACTAGGTGCCATAAGATTACGTGTGTGGGTGTATGTATGTGGGATGTGGATATATATATATATATATATATACACATACATACACACACATATATTATCCTAAATGCATATATACCTATATACAGTTAATAACAATCCTTTGAGGGATTCAGTCTGTTTTTGAGGTAGAAATAATTGAGAATGCAGACAAGGTATTTGTAAGATATTAGAATATAAGACAAAATGTCACTCATAAGACATGGAAATCTAATCGTATACAAAATTGTAGCCGGTCAATTCTATGGCATTTTTCCTTGTCTCTTTCTCTGTTTTAATACTCTTTTTTTGTTTTCTTGTAAAATAAGCATTTACTTGAGAGAGAGAATATAGCAATAATTGAAATTACATTAGGAGCAGCACACATCTAAAAGACCAGGATGAGAGGCATCCAAGCATAGTTTTAGTGTTATACACTGCTATCCTCAGTGTGAAATACCTGTTGGAGATTCTTACGACCATTGTCTAATTCGTCCTGTGTATGTAAGTGCATGGTTTTTCTCCTGCCATGTTTCCTATCTTTTATGCTTGCAGTCCATTCATTGTTTAACTCTTAAGTTCTTGATTTTCCTTTCAGCTGTGTTATGCCTTTTCATTTTTATTTCTTCTTTTGAGTTCTTACACTAGGGAGACTATACGATATTTACACCTGTGTAGGTCTGGTTTATTTCACTTATGAATATATCTTCAAGATACATCCACTTATACATGAAGTCTTTTAGTTTCTCATTCTTTACTGGGAGAATTTTTTATATGCTTCGATTCCTAAACTTCTTTGTAAAAATGTGTAACTGTTTTTATCACATTCTATAGGGATTTATTAGAACATCAATGATTGATGGAAAATACTA